>PVJC01002981.1:0-74171 GCA_004026665.1 Murina feae
TTTATTGTACTTTGCTGAATGTATATTTTCTTGAAAGTAAAAGTGTACTTAAAAGTGTATTGATAATGTATGCACCAAGGTTTTAATGGGAAATGTTATCTGTCTTTATTGTTTAAATATGCATCTTTGTTGCTTGCTTAATGTTGTTTACCTAGTGAATTTCTGTTTGGGTATGAATGTGTTGCTAATCTAAAAAAAATGCTGGCTGTTTAAGGTTTCTAAGAGTAAAGAATTTTATACAAGTTGCTAGACATATGACAAAAAGAATAAAAGTAAATACAGTGGGAATTAAGGTTAAAAATAAGAAACTAAGCTAGTACATGGGAAATTACTAAATTTGGCTGGTCTGAGTGCAGTGGTGTTTTACAACTAGTTGATCACAGCCAATCTAGTCCTGTGCCAGATACTCTTTAAGCGCCTCCCTAAGATGTTTGTATAGCCTTACTATGTGTCATGTGTAGTAGCAGAAATTTAGCTGTTAGAAGTGGCCACAATATAAGTATAGTAATCTTAATTTTCTTACAGATTTGAATTCAGTTGTTAAAAGGACAGGTGACCAACTGGGCAAAAAAGAATACCATCAGAATTTGTGTCTATTGAGAGATGGTTAGCAGCCTATATACTGTATTGCATGCCCGTGTGACCATGCCCATGTTAGGGATAGCACAAACCTCAACTGTAGGAACAATTAAGATTAAGGGTTCTAACTGACTAAAAAGTATAAAAAGTATGACTTTGGTGTATAAAGGAAAATGTTAAGAAATTTAATGAATAATAGGACAGTAGGTTGGGACAAGTAGAATAAAAATACTGAGCAGAAATTTTGTCTTCCCTAAACCAAGGACACTTGGGGGAGGCCTGGTCGCTGATCTGCCATGGGACTGCCAGATGGCTCAGCACAGCTTCGCCTGGGTGGAGAGGCCTCCCTGATGGCCCTGTCCCTGGCAGTGCCGGGGGAAGAGTGGGAATTTTAAAGTCAGTGTCATTTCTACAACAGTGTCTCGTGGTAATTGATTGCAGGTGATTTGAAATGCTGCTTAATCCTATTTTAGAAAACACACTCTTGTATTTGTAAAGAAAGAATTCTTGATGTCCTCAGGGCCTGGCTAAAAACCACGCCCCAGTACTAATCAAGGTAAAGCCTGGAGCAGTCTGTTAAAATCTGCTAGTCAAAGAAAATAAAGGCTAGGGACAAAGAAAGCAGGCAGTCTAGAGGCCTGCTTCTTCATCAGACAGGGCTCCAGAGAGATGTGACCTTGTTGTATCCAGTTAAACTGCTGGATATTGAATGCATAAGTCATCCAATCAATGTTGGGGCCCCTGCCAGCAGGCGAGGGGATCCCAAGGTGGTTGCTGGCCATGGAGGCCATAGGGGCATAGGTTCTCCTGCCCCATGGCTGCTTTTCCCATGCCCAGCTCAGAGTGGGACCCAGGCAACACAGCTCAGATTGGGACAGAGAGCTGTTGCAGGGTATGGAAACTTCACAGAGGCAAAGGGCAACTGGGCTGCAGATGAAGCAGCCTAGAAGACTGCCCTGGAAACCAGTGGGGCCTCTACAAATTAAAGAAACTAATTCTACTCAAGTTCTTGCAGGCCTTGTTTGTAGCCTCCCCAGAGGGAAGTCCAGAAGCCAAGGGTGGCAGTGGCGGTGGTGGCGAGAATCAGCGCTCCAAGGCTGCATACAGCGGCCCCTACCCCTGGAACGGCGGGAACAACGGGAACAGGGCGAACGGCAACAATGCCTGGACGGAGACAGTAGGAGGTAGCAGCGTGTTCTAACTATAGGCATCCGACACCCTAGACGGCGGCGAGAAGCAGTGGCAGCTCGTCGTAAAGAAACCGCTGGACCACGAGCAGAGCGACTTGTAGGAGCTGACCCTGTGGGTGCACGACGGCGGCGACCCCACAACAGCCCCTGCTTCAAGAAAAGCGTGTACAAGGCCAACCTGGTGGAGAACAGCACCCCAGCACCCCCATCCTGACCTGGACGTTGGGTCAATGGGTGCCACCAACCAACAAATCGGTGTGGTGGCTGCTGCATCTGGACGAGGCTGGCTCAGCGTCCTGACGGTGAGGAAGTGAGCCAGCTGCGCTTCATTGTCATGGCCCGCGACCGTGAGCAGCCCCGCCAAGAACCAGGAGAAGAATGGCATGGTCACCTGCACAGTGGTGGGGGACATGCCCTTCCAGCTGAAGCCAGCCAGTGACACGGAGGGTGACCAGAACTGGCCAGCGACCGGCCAGATGGTGGTGAAGGTCTCCAGGATGGCCACCGTGCTGGCCACCGATGAAAACAACGGCGAGAACACAGAAGTCACCTACTCGCTGGTGCCCTCGGTGACGGGGGTGTTTGCCATCAACTACACGATGCTGGACTGCGAGCAGATGGACAGGTATGAGTTCAAGGTACACACCAAAGACAAAGGCCTCCTTGTTCTGCAGGGCAGCACCACGGTGATCGTGCAGGTGGCCTACAAAGAACATGATGCAAGACTGGGTGCCACTGCTCCCGAGTGAGGGCAGCCCAGAAAGGGCTGTGTGTGCCCACCTCTGGGGCCGCCCTTGCGGATGGCAGGATCCTGCAGATGACCTTGGCTGCGGTCAGAGAGGAGTTGAGAGTAAGTCCTTAGCATGGAAGTCGTGTTGGACAGGCTCACTGTCCTGGAACTGCTCTTCACATTCATCGAGTCGCCACAGCAGACCTGGGTGCCCGGCAGCAGGTTGCTGATGCAGCATCAACACCAGGCAGCCCGTGCCCTGTCTGGAGACCAGCGGAGGTGGCTGTCTTCTGGGACATCTTCATCCAGTAAGCGGACGAGACGGAGGCAACTGCGTGGCTGTCCTGCAGCAGGGCCAGATTCTCAGCCTGCTGGAGTTGGACAGCCTACAGGATGCAGCTTGCACCATGGCCCTGATGAAGACCTGCGTCCCACAGGCATTTCTTCTCCAGGGACAACCGAGGCAGCTTCAAGGGGCTCCTCCAGGTGCTGGAGCAGAACCAGCGCCACCTGTGCCTTCGCCTGTGTCTGGTGGGTTGTGAGGTCGCAGATGCCACCTTGGAGGAGGTGTTTCTGATGCTTCTGCGAGATCCCAAAGAGCAGTCAGATGTGGCCCCAAGGATGGGTTTGCAGGCGCAGAGCCAAGGCCTCCAGCGTCCACTCTGTTTTACACAATGGTGCCTTTGCCAGCACCCTCATGCAGGCGGTTGCCTGTACCTGCGAAGCAGCCCCGGCACAAATGCCTGGGCCCCCTCCCAGGCTGACCTCCGGGGCCACATAGAAGTGCCTTTTGGTGCCCGGAGAGAGCCCCAGGCTGGAGGCTGGTCTTTTGGAGGGCAAGGCCAGGATTCCATTGCGATCTCAGACCTGTTAAAGCTAGAGGACATCTGCTTGACAGGAAGTACCTGGCAGGAGTGTGTGGGCCCTGCTACGGAGGGCACCTCAGGCCCCCTTTCTCGTATGCGGGGCACAGAAAGGAAAGCTCTGCCCCATGCAGCAAGGAACATGTTTTGAATTTTGGGGGAAAGGTGAATGGACAGAATGCTCCCCTCAGGACCTTGAGGGAAAGGAGTACCCAGAAGAGTCAATGCTTTGACTCATGTACATAAAACCAAGGGGGGAATGTAAGGGCGGAAGGGCGGTGCGATAGTGCAGATGTAAGGGCGGAAGGGCGGTGCGAGAGTGAAGACCTGCCAATAGGGATGCAGAGGAAATGCCTGCCAAGTACCTTCCCTTGACCAATCAACAGGGGCCACACGCGTTACTCCACCCACTACTTCCAGCCCTATAAATCCTTTGGTTTGCCTGAAACCGGCACTTCCTGCCCCGTCGCGCCATTGTGCAGCGGACAAGCAGGGAGTCCAAGTTAACTTGTATAATAAAGCTCTCATGTTCTTGCAACGGTTTTGGAGCTCACTCGTAGTCTTTGGGGACCACGACATCTGGGTACCACACACAGTGAGAAAGCAGAGGGATTTGGGCCCCGAAATGGAAAATACCCGGTAGCCAGGAAGCCAAGTTAAGACCAGACAGAACACCAGATAAGCTGATGGCAATAACAATACTGAAACAGGAATTTTAGGGGCATATAGGCAGGCTTAGGGAATTTTTAGAATTGGGGTTCGTGGAAAAACATGGGGCTACAGACTGAAAGAAGGTACATTTCCATAACACAAGGAAGCCAGGTGCAGTTACATTTCCATAAAAGAAGGGAACTAGAAGTAGCCAAAAAGGCCTATATTTACAAAATAAAGGAGGAAGAAAGCCCAGAGGGAATAGGAGGACAATTAGGGAAGAGGGCCTTAGGAGTTACTATAGTAACCAATTTGGAAAGGGAATATTGACCAATCAGAGGGAATATCAGGGCATAGGAACTGCAGCTTTTATAAATCATGGAAACAGGAAGTTGGTGGGACTCTGCCCCCCTCCTCATGTGGAAGTCTGCACTGTGAGAATCTTTCCCTTTCCCCATCTGGGAGTCTGTACTTATTCTTCAGTAAATCTCCACCTTTGCTATACCACCTTCTGTCCGTGGATTCATTCTTCCACTCCAGTAGATAAAGAATCTGGGTTCCAGTCCAAAAATTCCATATCAACACCTCCACTTTCTACTCAAAAACACAGAGGTAGCTGATTTTATCTCTCTTTAAATTTCCTGACTCCCTGTAGATGTTGAAAACTACTGTCCCACATGTGCAGTTTGACTCTTTACAACCCTCCTGGTTTGGTGCTACTGAACTACACTGCCACCTTGCCACCAGTCAATTCAGCTTGAAAAGGGAGTAATCTGAAAGGGTGGTGCAAGACTGACTCCAAACTGTTCTTTTTGTTCTGTCCCTTTTACAAGAATCTAACAGTTGTAATAGTTGCTCACCCCTCCCCCCTTTCAAACTGGCCAATAGGGATGCAGAGGAAATGACCCAAGTCCCAATTAGGCTAACTGCATCCTGCCCCCTGTGCAACCAAACCCTGGCCCCTCCCTCGACCAATCAACAGGGGCCACACATGTTACCCCACCCACTATTTCCAGACCCCCTATAAATCCTTTGTTCTCCCGAAACTCGCTCTCTCTCTCCACCCTACGCTGCATCAGTGAGTGTGTGTGGGACTGAGCTCGAACTAGCTTGGATAAAGGCTGTTTGCTTTTGCATCAGACTTGGGCTCCCTAATGGTCTTTGGGGATCATGACATCTGGGCATAACACACCCAATCCTGAAATAAGAAATTCTGCAAGTCCACCCCTTAAAAAAATTCTCCCAAGCAGATCTAGCCCAGGAGCTAGTCCAGAGGACCTTCCTTTCCTCTGTACTGCCTCCTTTGTGCTCAAGCATAAGCTTAATAAAATATGTCTGGACATTTCTCTGGTGGTTCCTCTTCATTTCTATCTTGGGGAACCCAAAATCTCAACATTGGCAACATTAGGATGGTCTGAATATAAAACTTCCTAAAAGCAGGTTATGATGGGTTGTCAATGGCTGTCTTTGACAAAGGCCAGTTTTTACCTTAAGTGAGCCTGCCTATTGTCTTTTTGTATCTAAGATAGCATAGCTTTAAAAATGTCACAGTAATCTTCTTTTTCAGACCCCTCAATGCAAACTCACCAGATCAGGAGACCACAGAACCCTCATTGTTATCTTATTCCCTGAATACTGTCTTTATGTGCTGTAAATGTTAACTATTAACAATCCTGTGCCCACCAATGGAAAAAAATTATGTGTCTCTTCATTTTACTCTTTTATCTAATTCCAGAGACTTCTCTGCTTCGCTTTTTCCATCCCCTTAATCTACCATAAGTGGATTTCATGTAATCCTCATTATATTTCCTCCTTTGACTTTAATGTATGAATAAGCTGCAAAACTGTCATTCTTTCGAGCATTTTCTCATTCCACTGAGATTTTGCCTTCTGGCAGTTGTTCTCAGATTGACTCAAACAAACTCTTATGAGACTTTTTCTTAGGCTGGATGTTCTTTCATTAACAAAATCAATGAATGGATGAATGTTTTGCTTTTCCATGATTCCAGATTATATATGGAAAAGTGATTAGTACTTCCTAGTTTAATGAAATGGCTGAATAATTGTTCCTTTCAGTTTAGCTTTTGCCCTTTCCTTATTTTCTGAGACCCTGAAAGTATTATATTGAGTCAAGAGGCTTAGGATCTGCTCTGAGATCTGTCCCTGACAGGTTGCATGATCCTAAGCATCTGGATCTGTGTTGTCTCATTTCTTAATGGAGGCTTTAGGACTAGACTTATGGTTTTTAACTAGACATACACATCAGAATCAGTGGTGGAACTTAAATATATATACAGGCTTTGACATTAGTGTCCTAACTCTAGAGATCTGGATTTGGCAGAGAATGAGTTACATGATATTTAAGGTTCCTCTGACTTACCATCTTACCACTTTGGTCCAAGGCCTCTTACCTCACATTCTGACTATGATTCTAAGAGATATTCTGGTCTCTTGGTCCCACAGCTCATCTTCTCCCCCTTCTAGACTATCCATATCCCATTGAACAATTTCCTCAAAACCTAACTTTATAAGGTTGTGATGTGACCCAACCACCACAAGTAAGTTCCCACGGACCATAGAAACTCTTTAATCAGAAGCTCACCCCACTTTTCCCATTTATTTCTTCTCCCCTGAGAACTTTTCATACCAAGAATCTGGTATTCTCTCTTCTTATAACAATTGTTATCTATATCTCGTGACCCCAAAGTTAGCCCATTATCACACCTTTTTCTGACTCGATTCTATCTTCATGAAGTTTTTCCAAATGCTTCAGTTCACGTTGTTCTCTCTTACTTGAAATCTTATAAAACAGATTGCTCGTGCCACTTATTATTTATGTCATTTTAATCTATTATTAAATGATAGTCTGAGATAAATAAATAGCTTAATGTGATCTGTCTTTACCCTTAATATTTAATCTTTTAAAAGGTTGGAATTACATCTTTCTTACACAGTTTTTATATATATCATAGTACATAAAACACAAAACTTATAAATGCTATTAAATTGAATGATGGCAGTAGTTTTAGATCCTCTAGATTAGAGGTGGTGATCTTCACGTATTCATTTCTTCATTCAGGCTCCAGGGTGAGGAGGAAGACTGCTTTTGCAAGGAATGGTAGGCCATTAAACCAAACAAAGCCCTGTCTTGTGGTAGGGCAGGGAGCTTTGTTCTGAGCCCAAACCTAAGCACACCTGGGGTGAGGGAGTATATTTGCAAATCAATGAACTCGAGGGGCAGTTATAAAGCAAGGTGCTTGTGTGTTACTGGCTCTCTGGATTTGGGATTTTGGACACCCCAGAGTCCGCGCATGTTATTAAAACCGTGATTTCTCCATCTCTTCAAAGCGTCGCTTAGTTTTTTGGTCTTTCTGCAACATTTTGGTTCCCTGGCCTAGAAACTAATCAAATTCTGGCTCTTGCCTCCAGTTAGAGGATGGGGTTAGGGACACGGGGGCGCAGGACAGACCTCCAAAAGCGTGCCCTGCTGATTTTAGCAGAATTAAACGGGGGAACTCCAGTGCTCCTGGACCTCACCCCAGGACCCGGCCAGCACCTGAAGAGAGTGGACAAACACTTCTGGACTTGTTGACAGAATCTGTAAGGTAGGGGCCCATCAGTTAATCATCCTATTCCAAGTGAGTAGAAGGAGGGAAGTGATTACCCTCTCATTCAGGTCAGGAAATTCTGGGTAGGTATCCACTGAGAGCGGGCCCCTCAGGTCAGGAATTAGAAGTTGGGTAAAATGTATTTTAAACTCTGAGTGAATGCTGGGTGAAAGTGTGTGAGTGTGGAGGGAGGGGGCCTGCCCTCTTCTCTACTTTGTGTGGCTCCACGACCTCTGTTACGAAGTCTGAGTGGGCCCCAACCTGTGGTTCCACGAGTTGTCATAAGGCATAACGGTGAATCACCCCCAAGTGGAGGTGACCAGGCCCGGGGTTTATATGGGTGCACCTTAGCTAAGATGAATCTAAGCTCCTAAGGGACACGGCCAGGCGGGCATCTGAGTGAGGATCTGTGAAAGCAGGTCACCCCTTCCCTTGTCTGTCTCTAGTCACCGATCATCATGGGGTCGGGACAATGTATGTTTGTTTGTTTAAACTAGCAGTTTATTTCGCCAGGAAACGTTTTTTTTAAAGGAATCCTGCCACAGCCCCTCAGGCCAGGAATGTGGTTAATTTGCATTTTAAATTCCTCAGGCTTGCTGGCTTCTCAAAAGATAAAAGTTTTGATCTAAATTTTCCCTTATATTTACAGTATAAAAGTTAAAAATGTACTGTTTGAATGTATATTGTCTGGGTTTTGTCTCTTTAAGTTAAGTAATATAAACAAGTCATTTCTTATATCTGAAAGCGGGGGTTGAGCAGCTTCCCTGCAGGCAGAATTGCACATGGCCTTCATGGGGACTGCCATCTTGGAAAGGTGGGGCATTGTACATGGCTTTCATGGGGGATGCCATCTTGAAACAGTGGGGCCGCCCCTCCCTCTGCAATTGCCAATCGCAAAAGGAAATGTTGCTTACTGAAGCAGAATAGGATATTTTTAATTTGCCTGCTCTTAGTTTTTATTACAGAAGGTTTATTATACTTTGTTGAATGTGTATTTTCTTGAAATTAAGAGTGTACTTAAAGTGTGTTAATAAATGTCAATCTAAGAAATGCTGGCTGTTTACTTTTGGTTAAGGTTAACCATGTGTCATGTGTAGTAGCAGAAGATTTAGCTGTCAGAAGTGGCCACAGTGCCAATGTTATACTTCATTATGTAAACTTAATTTTCTCACAGATTTGAATTCAGTTGTTAAAAGGGCAGGTGCCCAACTGGGCAAAGAAGAATACCATCAGATTTTTGTCTCTAGGCCCATGTGACCATGCCCATGTCAGGGGTGGCACAAACCTCAGCTATAGGAACAATTAAGCCTTGAGCCTGAGAGTTCTAACTGACTGAAAAGTATGGTTTTGGTGTAATAGAGAAATATAAAGAAAAAATTTTAAAGTTGAATAGATGATAGAACAGTAAGCTGGGATAAGTAGAATAGGGAAACTGAGCAGAAATTTTGTCTTCCCTAAACCAAGGACACTTGGGAATGGAGCTGGTTGGTTGTGCTGAAGGAGTTTTGGTGCCTGTTGCTGCTGGTGGTGCCAGATGGCTCAGCACAGCTTTGCCTGGGTAGAGAGACCTCCCCGATGGCCCTGTCCTTGGCAGTGCTAGGGAAGGAAGAATAGAGACTTTATACCCCCAACAATGCATGGGCTTCTTGCTTCCCATGCTCAGCTCAGGTTGGGCTAGCTGTTGCAGGGGATGGAAACTTCATGGAAGCAACGGGGAACTGCATAATTGATTTTATTCAAGTTCTTGCGGGCTTTGCAGCCTGCCCAGAGGGCAGACTAGGAGCACAGAGCACTTCTGGGAGATCCTGCCTTCTGGTCTGATGACTCTGTTGGGGTGGGGGCCACCCAGGGACTGGCTCCTGCCTGGAGGGGACCACATGCCATCATCCTGGCCACCCCCATGGCTCTGGGGGTTGCAGGACTGAGTGGGTCCACCACTCCCGAGTGAGGGCAGCCCAGCCTGAGTGGAAGGTCACTGGTGATAGGGCTGCATGTGCCCACCTCTGAGGCTGCCCTCATGGATGGCAGGAACCTGCAGATAGACTTGGCTGTGGTCAGAAAGGAGCTGGGAGTATATCCTCAGCAGGATGTCCTGTTGGACAGGCATACTGTCCTGGAGCACCTGCTGCCCTTCACATCCATCAAGTTGCCACAGCGGACCTGGACGCCCAGCAGCAGGTTGCTGACACAGCATCAGCAGGATGTCCTGTTGGACAGGCATACTGTCCTGGAGCACCTGCTGCCCTTCACATCCATCAAGTTGCCACAGCGGACCTGGACGCCCAGCAGCAGGTTGCTGACACAGCCAGCCCGTGCCCTGTCCGGAGGCCTGCGGAGGAGGCTGTCCCTCGGCGCTGCTTTCCTCAGCACATTCAAGACCATGGTGCTGGACGAGCCCACTAGTGGAGTGGACCTCTGCTCCTGGCATAGCATCTGGGACGTCCTTGTCCAGTAAGAAGGTCTGATGATCATCCTCACAACCCACCACCTGGACAAGGCAGAGGCGCTGAGTGACCGCATGGCCGTCCTGCAGCAGGGCCGGCTCCATTACTGTGGCGCCCCCTTCAGCCTGATCGAGGCCTACGGCCAAAGTCTCTGCCTGACACGAAGTAGCTTTCCCCTCTGGAGTTGGACAGCCTGCAGGACGTGGCTTACACAGCGGCCCTGATGCAGACCTGCGTCCCACAGGCATTTCTTGGGGACCGCAGCGGGTGCACGCTGAGCTGTGTCCTCCCCAAGGACACTGACCTCGACTTCAAGGGGCTCCTCCAGGTGCTGGAGCAGAACTGGTGCCGCCTGTGCCTGGTGGGTTGTGGGGTTGCAGATGCCACCTTGGAGGAGGTGCTTCTGATGCTTCTGCGAAATCCCAGAGAGTAGTCGGACATGGCCCCAGGGACGGGGTTGGAGGCGCAGAGCCCGAGACCTCCAGCATCCACTCTGGCTCCCATGACATTGCCCTTGCCAGCACCCTCATGCAGGTGGCTGCCCTGCTGACCCAGCGGCTGTGCCGCACATGCCGCTCACTCTGTGATCTGCTGCTGCCCATCCTCTTCGTGACCTTGGTGATGGGCCTGTTCATGGTGAAGCTTCTGGCCGCTGACTATCCTGCCCTCCAGCTCACACCTGGCCACCACGGGAAAGCCAAGACTTCCCTCTTCAGCAGTGACAATGAAGGCATAGACCTGACCCGGGTGCTTCTGCATGAGTTCAGAGCTGGGGAGCAGCTCTGTGCCAGCCTAGCCCTAGGCCTGACGAACACCTCGTGTTGACACCCAGAGCCCTTGTCTCACCCAGAAGCCCCGGGTTCCTGTGGCTTCCTACACCTGTGGAGCTGCCCCAACACCAGTGCCCGGTCCCCCTCCCTCCCTGACTGACCTTCGGGGCCACACATTTCTGAACCTGTCGGTCCTCTGCCCAGAGGAGTACCTTTTGGTGCCCAGGGAGAACCCCAGGCTGGGGGCTGGTCTTTCGGAGGCCGGGGTCCTGCTCAGGATGTGAACTCAGACCTGTCAAGGTCAGAGGACCTGGTAGGGTGTGGGAGGCCCCTGCTACGGAGGGCGCCTCCAGGGAAGGAACCAGTTCAGGTCCTCTTCCTCATATGTGGGACACAGAGAAGGGAGCTCAGCAAGGACATCTGTTTAACAGGAATAGTCATAACTACTCTTTGTCCTAGTGGTTATCAGCCTGTAGTATGTTATGACTCTATTATCAAATGCACGTGGGGGGAGATTGTATTAGACGAAAAATAATAGAACTAATATTGCTCCACAAGGCTAAAGAAGCTTGTGGGACAAGGGGGGGGGGGAGAAATGAGAAGGAAAATTGGTTTTGCAAGGAATGTTAGGCCATTAAACCAAACAAAGCCCTCTCCTGTGGTAGGGCAGGGGGCTTTGTTCTGAGCCCAAACCTAAGCACACCTGGGGTGAGGGAGTATATTTGCAAATCAATGAACTCGATGGGCAGTTATAAAGCAAGGTTCTTGCGTGTTACCAGTGCTCTGGATTTGGGATTTCGGACACCCCAGTGTTATTAAAACCGTCATTTCTCCACCTCTTCAAAGCGTCACTTAGTTTTTTGGTCTTTCTGCAACAAGGGGATAGCAATAAGCAAGAGATAGTCTTTGCTTAAAGGAGCTTCCAGACTAGTTTGAAATGAAATATATATAATGTAGGCGAGAGGATAGAAAATATGTAAGTGAAAGGTGAGGTGGATGTGTTTAGGTGGTTAGGAAAGCCATTCTGGTGAAGTCACATTTGTGCAGACACTTAGTAGAGTGAGAGATGCTATGTGGATATCTGAAAGAACAATATTCCAGGCTTCTGAAACAATAGATGCAAAGTTAGAATATGTTAGAATATGCCTGGTATATTCACATAGCAGCAAAAGGGGCTGGTATGGCTGGAATGGAATAAATGGGGATGGGGGGAGGGACAGAAGGGGATGGAAGGAGGTAAGTTAATACCAAAATGGTAACATTGCCAGATCATGTTGGACTCTTGACTAGCCAGACTTTTGAATTTTATTTTCAGATGGAAAACTTTAAAAAGTTTGTTGGCAGGGCAGTGATATAGTCTGTTTATGCTTGAAAGGATCATTCTGGCTCTGCTATGTAAAATACATTTCCAGGCTGTAGGTTGAAGGGCAATGAGAGGCTGCTGCATTAGTCCAGACAAGAAGTGAAAATATATCAGACAGGGGTGGTAGCATAGTAGATGCTAGAATAATGTCAATGTCAAGAGTATTTATTGTTGACTTTGAGGAGGGTTAAAAGCAGAAGAGAGAACTCCAAGAATTGATGGCCTGCACAAATGGAAGAACTGGGGAAACTGAGAAGAGCATGTTTGGATGGAGATCAAGGATTTGTATTTTGGCCATGTGAAATCCAAGATGCAGATCAGTTTCAAATGGAAGTGGAGAGCTGAGTAGATGGTTATATCTAAATATCTGCAGTACAGGGGAGAGGACTTTACACTGGAGAGAGTGGGAAGGTAGCTGGAAAGTTTAATGCTTGAAAAGTGTAGGAAGATAAAGTTTATTTTAAAGCAAGTTTGTTCTTGCCTCAAGTCCTTACCCTTCTGTGTTCTTCCCAGCTGCTTCCTGGCATTCTGAATCACTTTAGTCATCAGAAGGGCTGCTCTGACTTTCTAATGCTTTAACTTTAATCTAGATCTTCTCTATCTTATATTGCACATATCATCACCTCAAATTATCATGTTTATTTTTTAATATTTAAGATCTATGTCCCTTCACATGAAAGTAAGCTCAGTGAGAGTGGACCTAGTGCTAGAATGGTGCTTCTCATAGCATAAGCCTTCCTTAATTATTAGACGGATTTGTGAATGGGTGAGGGAAAAGACTTATTTTGCTTTTGAAACACAACTGGAATCAAAAAGAAAATGAGCAGTAGGTGGACAGCAATGCAAAAATGTCCCTGATAAATTAACCCATTCTTTAAAGAAATGTCCCTCAGATGAGTTATTTTGCTCCCTTTCTTTCCATTTGGGATATAATCCACTGAAATCCCTTTTTTATTTCATTTCAAATACTGTGATGGAGTTGATTTAATAGGTTTAACACATTCTTTAATCTGATAAATCAAACCTAAGTTGGGGTCTACAATTGAAGTATGTATTGATTTTACTCTTGCTGAAGTTTCATGACCTTGCAAAGGACAACTACTTTCAGCAAAAATGTCAGTTTAATTCAAATTACATTTTCTAGAATAGTACAACCTTGCTGTACCATTCCATTTTCAATTCAATGTTATTTTATCACATGGAAGCAAAGCCAACACATTGTTTCAGTGAAAAAGCCTTCCCCATTCAACAGTACATTGACATTTTCTGGAAACAAAGTCTGTGTTAGACAAACAGAACTTCATTTTTTTTCATCGCTCTCTGAACTTGAATCATTTAAATTTAAGGCCACATAACTTCAGTAAATTTTAATATAAAATGAAATTTGTTTTTGATGCCTTAAGCAGCCAGGATGGTCACTGTAAATAGGATTAGCTCCATCACAGCTCTGAGTCAACATGTAGAGATGCTTCTTTCTGGCTTTAGAAGTTTATTTTTATGTAGGTAAGGTAGATGTGATAATAAAGTGTAGAATAATTTTTGCCAATAGCTAAAATCTTCAACATAGGGTTTTGACAGAAAGGCTAACAGAGACCAGAAGAAAGTAACATTTTATGAGAAGTACCCAACTTATGATCAGGTTGTGGTCTGAAAGACAAGTCATGTTTTGTTTAGACCAATGGTTCTCAACTTGGGTGATTTTGTCCCTCAGGGAATAATTTGGCAATGTCTGGAAACATTTATAGTGGTCTCCAACTGGTGTGTGTGTGTGTGTGTGTGTGTGTGTGTGTGTGTGTGTGTGTGTGTAGAATTATTGTTAATCCAGGGAGTAGAGACCAGGAGTTCTACTAGAATCCTATAATGTACAAGACAGTCCCCACAAATTTAATTATTTGGCCCCAAATGTCAATAGTTGTAGGGAATGAAACAGTGTATTGATTTTCCCAAAGGAGCAATGTAATAAATGGTGATAACGTTTCTACTCCAGAGGACTATATTGGCAAAGATGGTTATCTGTCCACCAGAACCTATTCTTGTCATCCATAGTATTTGCTTTACCTGCTTACATTGCATTTCCTAGCATCTCTTGCAGATAGTTATGGCTGGTTTTTACCAGCAAAATGAGATCAGAAGTAGTGCATGTTATTACTGGGTCAAGACTTATAAGAAGACTAGAGGCCCTGTGCACAAAAATTTGTGCACCTGAGAGGTCCCTCAGTCTGGCTTGTGCCCTCTCGCAATCTGGGACCCCTTGGGGGATGTCCACCTGTTGGCTTAGGCCCGATCCCCAGGGCCAAAGCTGGAAGTCAGACATCCCTCTGGCAGCCTGGGAGCCCTCGGGGACATCCACTTGCCAGTGGGGATCAGGCCTAAACTGCAGTCAGACATTCTTAGCACTGCTGAGGAGGAAGGAGAGGCACCCAATACCACCACTGTACTGGCAGCCATCAGCCTGGCTTGTGGCAGAGCTCCCCGTGTGGGAGTGCACTGACCACCAGGGGCAGCTCCTGCATTGAGCATCTGCCCCCTGGTGGTCAGTGTGTGTCATAGTGACCAGTCATTCCCAGTGGTTCTGCTGTTAGGGTCAATTTGCATATTACCCTTTTATCATATAGGAGGATAGAGGTCTGGTGCAAGGGTGGGGGCTAGCTGGTTTGCCCTGAAGGGTGTCCCGAATCAGGGTGAGGGTCCTGCTGGGGTGCCTGGCTAGCCTGGATGAGGGTTTGATGGCTGTTTTCAGGCTTGCGAAGCACCCCAGCAGGGACCCTCACCCCATGAAGGTGGGGCCATCCTGAGTGAGAGGCTGATGGTTGTTTGCAGGTTGGCTAGAACCCCTTCACTGTGGGTATTCTTCTCTGGGGTGCATGGGCAGCCTGGATGAGGGACTGATGGCTGTTTGCAAGCTGGACACAGCCCCTTCAGAGTGTGGGGGGTCCTGCTGGGGTGCCTGGCCAGCCTGGGTGAGGGGCTGATGGCTGTTTGCAGGCTGGCCACAGACTCCAGGACCCAAGCTCCCAGCAAGACTGGCTGGAAACAGGTATCTGAGGTTTACTTATCTTCTATAATTGAAACTTTGTTGCCTTGAGTGGAGGCCACAGTCAGCCTAGGGAAGTGGGAAGGTTGGCTTCCTTCATCTTCAGGGAAATCAAGCCTCCTGCTTGCTTCAGCTCCGTGGCTTCTATAATTGAAACTTTGTTGCCTTGATCAGAGGCCATAGCCTGCCAAGGCAGGTGGAAAGGTTGGCTTCCTCCATCATCAAGGCAACCAAGCCTCCTGTTTGCTGTAGCTCTGTGCCTGCTGGCCACCATCTTGGTTGGGCTAATTTGCATATAGTGGCTCTGATTGGCTGGTGGATGTGGCTTGGGATGTAGTGGAGTGACACAATTAGCATATTACTCTTTTGTTAGATTAGAAGTTATCCCTGTCCCATTGTCTCTTTCTCCTTCTATCACAATGAGTCCCTATAGTAGTGCTTCTAAGACTTTAGCTACATCAGAATCACCAGGAGAACTTGTTCAACCTCAGATTACTGGATTCCACCCCACAGTATCTGATTGAATAGGTTGTAGTGAGGCCTGAGAATTTGCATTTCTAACAAGGTTCCAGGTGGTGCTGATACTCTTGAGACAGAAGCTAGGAAAATTCCTTTTCAAATGGAATGGAGAAAACTGGGATAGATAGCTGAAAAAACTGACTAAGAAATTTACAGCCATATAATAAATTGCAAGGTCCTATCTTACACATTTCAGACTTTGTTGGGGCAGACCCTCCTGTCTCAATCCCTCTTTGGTGACATTGTTTGAAGGTGAAACTGACCACATAACGCCATATATGCTCATTTTGATGCATCAGTATATTAAAGGACATACATGGAAAGCTGATAAATATTCTATTGAGATCCTCCCCTAAAACCTACCCTAAAATTTCCACCTTTAAGAAATAGATAAAAAACTCTTAAGACAGACACATTTACATTGTGGCAGTGTACCTGAAGAAAGCATATTACTTTCTCTGTCTAATCTTTTATTTCTATCTTTATGGTGATAAACTGCTGGCCTAGTGGGCCATCCAAATACTGGAGGTCTTGATTTGTGTGTAGGTACCCTCCCTCCTTCCCTCATTTATGCAGTCTTTAGTCAATGACAAAATCTTACTCTAAAATCTTGACTCTGTGGTCTCATTTTTCCACATCCTTCTCTTCTTTCTAGCCCTACTGAAGCTGCTCTGGTTCAGGTCTTTAGTTATAGAAAGCTCCAATGGAGATTAAAAATGTCAGCAGAGTAAGTGGATGCTGCATGGATATTCTCCCAGGAACAAACTGGCATTACAACCAAAGTACAGAAAAACTTACTGACTAATCAACAGAAAACTTGCAGGAGAGAACCCTGACACCTGAGGACCAAAAGTGGAGACCCCCATAGAGAGGTACAGAGGTGCGAAAGAGCTGGCTGGTCACTCACAGGCAGCAAGTGAAGTCCTGGAGAATATATTAGCTGTGGGGGGTTGCCACTGAGAACTCCGGAACCTAATTCCCAAGCTGGGCACCCCAGCAGAGAGCACCAAAACTAAGAAAGGTGCCCACATAACATCTGGCTGTGAAAAACAGTAGACTGCTGTCAGCCAGGGAGAGATGGCTGGAAAATTCAGGCACTTTCTTAAAGGACCAACACACAAAATTCCCTGTGGAGCCACCCACCTTGTGCTCCAGCAGAGGGAGAAAGTGGACTGGAGTTGTGAGGGCAGAAGCCAAGACTGGGGACTCAGGGGATAGAGCTCAGAAGGTAGACACCCTAAGTTTCCTGGGCTGAGTCAATTCCCTCACATAGTGGAAGATATCTTTCCCACATAGATATCTGCCTTGCCTGAGAGGAAGACAGTTGACACACACTATTAGAAAATACCTTGCCCTGAGGCCACTTAAGAGATTAAAAATAACAATTAGCCTCCAGATAGTAGCAACTGCCCCTCCCTATTGAAAACAAAACAAACAAATAACTCTGGCCACACCTGAGAACGATTGCCTGGGGTACAATTCAAGTCAGAGACCTATCAGTCTGTAGGCAGAGGCACTCTCTGGAGTCTTTGACTCCTTACCTGATCTAATTAATAAGAAACAGCCTTTGACACTGTCCTGCATTAGAGATTGAGTGGTGCAAAAGATCTACCTAATACATAATCACAAACCCAAACAGAAAGCCAAAATGAGGAGACAAAGACATAATCCCCAAATAAAAGAACTAGAGATTTCTCCAGGAGAAGAGATAAATAAGGCAAAAATAAGAAATTTATCAGAAATGGAGTTCAGAGAAATGATGGTAAAGATGCTCAACAGCATAAAAAAAGATATAGTAACTATGAAAAAAGAACAATCTGAGATAAAGAATGATATAACACAAATAAAGAATGCATTAGAAGGAATAAGTGAATTAGAAGACAGTTGAAAATATCACTCAATCAGAAAACCAGAAAGAAAAAAACAATAAAAAAACAGGAGAACAGCTTATGGAAGCTATGGGACAATGTAAAATATAACAATATTAGAATAGCAAGTGTGCCAGAAGAGGCAGAAAGAGAGAAGGTGTTTGAAGAAATAACGGCACAAAACTTCCCTAACTTGGTAAAAGGAAAAGTCACACAAGTTCAGGAGGCATAGTGAACCCCAAATAAGAAGAACCCAAACAGACCCAGATACATGATAATTAAAATGCCAACAATTTGAAGACAAAGAGATGATCTTAAAAGCAGTAAGAGAGCCCTAACTGGTTTGGCTCAGTGGATAGGGCATAGGCCTATGGACTGAAAGGTCCCATGTTCGATTCTGGTCAAGGGCATGTACCTTGGTTGCAGACATATCCCCAGTAGAAGGTGTGCAGGAGGCAGCTGATTGATGTTTCTCTCTCATCGATGTTTCTAACTCTCTATCTCTCTCCTTTCCTCTGTAAAAAATCAATAAAATATATTTTAAAAAAAGGCAGCCAGAGAAAAGAAAACTGTTACCTCAAAGGAGTTCCCATAAAATTGATACCTGATTTATCATTAGAAACTCTACAGGCCAGAGGGAATGGCATGAAGTACTCAAGTTACTTAAAAGTAAGGATGTGAGACCAAGATAACTGTATCCAGCAACACCATCATTCAAAATAAATGGTCAAATAGAGAGCTTCCCAGACCAAAAAAGGACTAAAGGAGTATATCACTACCAACCCAACATTACAAGAAATGCTAAAGGGATTGCTGTAATTAGAAGAAGAAACAGAGAAAGAAACCTAGCCATACAGAAATATAATGGTGATAAATAAGTACCTATCCTACCTAAAAAAAGAATAATATGCAAATTGACCATCACAAGATGGCTTCCCCCATGTGGTCAAAGATGGCCACCATAAGATGGCCAGCAAGGGAAGGCAGTTGGGAGGGACCCAGGCCTACAGGGGAGGACAGTTGGGGGTGACCCAGGTCTGCAGGGAAGGACAGTTGAGGGGGGACCATCCTGGCAGGGGGAAGGCAATTAGGGGCAATCAGGCCTGCACAGGAGCAGTTAGGCATTGATCAGGCTGGCAGGGGAGTGGTTAGGGGCAATCGACAGGTGAGAGGTTGTGAGCCAGCAGTCCTGGATTGTGAAAGGGATGTCCGACTGTGGGATTGGGCCTAAATAGGCAGTTGGACATTCCTCAAGGGGTCCCAGATTGGAAAGGATGCATGTTGGTCTGAGGGACACCACCACCACCCCTCACCCCTACTCTGTGCACGAATTTCGTGCACCGGGCCTCTAGTCAATAATAATCCTAAATGTAAATGGACTAAGCACTCCAATCAAAAGGCGTAGAGTAGCAGAATGGGTAAAAATAATTTGACCCAACTATATACTGTCTACAAAAAACCCACCTCAAAACAAAAGACACACACAGGATAAGAGTGTGAGGGGATGGAAAAAATTTTTTCATGCACATGGAAAAAAAAAAAGCCAACATAGCAATACTCATATCTGACAAAATAGACTTTAAAATGAAGGCCACCACAAGAGACAACAAATCTCACTACATATACTAAAGGAATAGATCCAACAAGAGAATATAATCCTAGTAAACATGTATGCACCCAACATAGGAACACCTGAATATATATATATATATATTTCTAGAGGACTTCAATGTACAGTAGACAACAATACAATCATTGTAGAGGACTTTAACACCCCTTTAACTTCACTGGGTAGATTTTCCAGATGAAAACTTACCAAGGAAACAGAGACTCTAAAGGATATACTGAATCAGATGGATTTAATTGACATTTATAGAACATTTCACCCCTATGCAGTAGAATATAAATTCTTTTCAAGTGTACATGGATCATTAACAAAGATAAACCACATATTAGGACACAAAACAAGTCTCTACAAGTTAAAGAATATTGAAATCATCTTAAGCATCTTCTCAGCTCACAGTGGCATGAAATTAGAAATCAACTACAGTAAAAACACCCAAAAACATTCAAACACATAGAGGCTAAATAGCATGTTATTAAACAATGAATGAGTTACCAAGGAGATCAAAAAAGAAATCAAAAACTTCCTGGAAATAAATGGAGATTGCATTGAATCTATAAATTGCTTTGGGTAGTATGGACATTTTAATGATATTCTGCCAATCCATGAACACGCTATCTTCTTCCATTTGTTTATGTCTTCCTCTATCTCTTTTTTCAATATCCTGTAGTTTTCAGAGTACAGGTCTTTTACCTTCTTAGTTAAGTTTATTCCTAGGTGGCTTAATTTGTTTGTGGCAATAGTAAATGAGGTTGTCTTTTTTAAGTTTCTTTTCCTGTGAGTTCATTATTGCTGTATAAAAAAAACATAGATTTCTGGGTGTTAATGTTGCATCCTACTACAGTGCCAAATTCATTTATTAAGTATAGTAGTTTTTTATGAAGTCTTTAGGGTTTTCTATGTACAATATCATGTCATCTGAGGATAATGACAGTTTTACTTCTTTGTTTCTAATTTGCATGCCTTTTATTTCTTCTTGTCTGATAGTTATGGCTAGAAATTCCAGTACTATGTTGGACAGGAGTGGTGAAAGTGGGCAACCCTGTCTTGTTCCTGTTCTTTGGAGAAATGGTTTTAGTTTATGGCCATTGAGTGTGATGTTGGCTGAAGGTTTGTCATAGAAGGCTTTTATTATGTTGAGATATGATCCTTCTATTCCCATTTTGCTGAGAGTTTTTATCAGAAAAGGATGTTGGATTTTGTCAAATGTTTTTTCTGCATTGATTGATATGATTATGTGATTTTTGTCTTTCAATTTGTTTATGTGATGTATCATATTTATTGATTTGTGGATATTGTACCATCCTTGAATCCCTGGAAGAAATCCCACTTAGTCATATTGTATGATCTTTCTGATTTGCTAGAATTTTATTGGGAATTTTAGCAACTATGTTCATTAGATATATTGGCCTGTAGTTCACTTTCTTTGTGGTGTCTTTATCTGTTTTGGGGATTAGAGTGATGCTGGCTTCATAGAAAGAGCTTGGAAGTGTGCCTTTCTCTTGAATTTTTGGGAATAGTCTGAGAATAGTTTCATTTCTTCCTTGAATGTTTGGTAGAACTCCTCTGTAAAGCCCCCCAGGAGGGACCCTCACCCCATGAGTGTGGGGCCATCCTGGGTGAGGTGCTGATGGCTGTTTGCAGGCTGGCCACAACCCCCAGCCACCCAAGCTCCAAGTGAGGTTGGCTGGAAGCAGGTATCTGGGGTTTATTTACCTTCTATAAATGAAATTTTATTGCCTTGAGCAGACACTGCAGTCGGCCTAGGCAGGCAGCTTCCTCTATTGCCTGGTCAACCAAGGCTCCTGTTTGCTCTAGCTCAGTGGCTGCTGGCCGCCATCTTGGTTGGTTAATTTGCATATAGTTGCTCTGATTGGCTGGTGGGCATGGCTTGGGATGTAGTGGAGTGACACAATTAACATATTACTGTTTTATTAGATTAGATTGTTTTCTTGAAAAGCAAAACAAAAAAACTCTTAAGACAAAGGACCCAGTACATGCTCTCTCTCCAGAACCTGCTCATGCCTTCATTCTTTAGGCTTATATCTTTGTTTTCATTCTGTTAGAGTCCCACAAGACTTGGGACTAAGGGAGCATTGGGCTGCTCATCCTGGGTTAACCTTCTTCAAGCCCCTTCTTTTGCCTCTGTACCTTGATTCCTGAGTTGACACAGCCCAGCTGGTTCACTTCTGTCTCTGTGACTTTCTTTCTAAAGGACCAAGGAAGCTCCCTGAGCATTCTGCTCTAGTCTTCTCTTTAAGTGTATTTTTACTTTGCATGCTAAATAAACTTCCCTTTGTGCTAGTTTTTGGCTCTGAATTCTTTCTTTGCTGAACTCAAGAACCAAGAGCCAACATCACTGGTAGCACTCCTAGTTCAGGGACCACTTTAGGACCCTTTGCTTAGGGAATGATGATGCTATAAAATGGAAGGAACCTGGGGATATCTGAAACAGCCTCTGGAGAAGAGTCATTTTTCCACCCTCATGTTAACATCAGCCCTGACCTGAAAGCATGCACTCCTGTGGCAGAAAGGTTGCATAGCACAAAAGGATGAGAGTCACTGGACTCTGGGTGAGTGGCTGCAGAGGCAGGCCTGGCAAGGAATGCTGACAGCAACATAGGTGTCTTGCAAGCTGTCTCTCTCTGGAAGTACGGAACAAGGGAGGAGGGGAGTAGAGAAAGATTCCTATTGCTTGATGGCTCAGAATCTCAGATAGCTCTTGTATGTACATTAAAGAAAATATTTTTCCTAATTTAAGTTAGATTTAGTCTGATTCTTGATTCAAATCACCTACTGTTAAAGTTCCTGAGTTTTAAATGAGATCTCAGGTTCTTAACTAGAAAACAAACACTACCCCGCAATACAAAGCAAGTAAAGCTTTAAAAAGTATCCTCAGATCTTAATGCAATGTTTGAGGAAGTGCTAACAATGTTTACTATTGTCAGAACTCAGGTAATGGATTTTTAGCCAGAAGTGAGTACAGAAAAACACAAGAGGTTTTATTTGTTCATCTCTGTTCTTAAAATTATTGTTGCTTAAGCAGCATTTTAATGAAATGTGCACTTTTAGTCAGATAGACAATGTTGTAGTTTGTTCACTCATTTGCCTATTTGTCCACCAGTTATTTGTGGAAGGCTAGTCCTGTTCTATCAGTCTGGCAAACTTCAGTTCCAGAATTGGAAGCTCTCAGACCAGGCTTGCCTGGTTCCACAGGTGAGAGCTAAATGACAATAATTTTAAGACAGAGATCAACAAATAAAACCTTTTTTTAAAAAAAAATTATAGTGTGCTAGGTGCTGAGGCTAAGAGGGAACCAAACAAATAAGCACTGGCTTCATGAAGCTCCCAGTCTAAAGGGGCACAAGGGCAGGCAAACCAAAAATCACAGTGGAATGTGATGGGTACTAGGAGAGGAGAAACAATGGGCCTATAAAAACAGATGAGTGGGACATACCCAGACTTGAGGACTTACTAAGGCTTCCTACAGGGAGTGATGTCTAAACCAAATCTAAAGATTAAAAGAGTGAGGGCAGGAGGTATGGAAAGGATTCTGGGCAGCAGGAGACTCAGGACAAATAGGGCAAGAACTCAGCATGCCCAAGGAATGGGAAGAAATGCAGTAATTGGCTAAATAGTTCTGTGCTGATCAGATGGCAAATGAAAGAATAAGAAGCAAGATTGGAATCCAGGAGTGACTAAGGAAAACAGAAAGAAGTGGGAGGAATAAGCTGAAGGGGCAGCTCAGAACAGAGATTAAGAACTGCCATTATATTCTGGGATGTCCTTCTTACATGCTTTCATGCACAGGTAAGCATGTAAGCTTGAGTGTATCACATGATGACAAAGTTGCTGTTCTGAAGATCACACTTTTGAGCATCAAGGATCAAGAGAGCACATGGAAGTATCATTTTACTGGTGGCTGGTGATTGCTGTGAGTCAGTCCTGGTGGCCTAATGGACTTCCATTAGCTTGGGAAGTTACAGACATGGAGTCCTGTTCCCAGGCACTGCAGCAGCAGTGATAATAGCTCTTCACCTTCACGAATTCCATGCATGTTTTCTTCCTGTTGAATTGATTCAAGGGCTGGGGAAAGCCACTTATGAGTCACAATCTTAAGATGATTGTGACCATTGCCTGATGGCTCACCAGAAACACACTGAGAAAGACAGTCTCCTATACACTGATGGTGGTTCTGAAGCTATCCTTCTGTAGAACACCCATGTCCGCAAACTTGGATAATAAAGGCAGTCTTTCACCATTGAAAGGAAAATTTAATGCTAATGGAAAACTTTTCTTGCTGGGTGGAGGGAGGCAAAGGGGAGAAATGGGGAGGGAGGGTGTATATAATAGTGTCAACAATAAAAAATAAGAAAAAAAACTTTTATTAATTTACCGTTTTTCTTCCATGCCTTTCTCTTAAGCTGTTACTGCTGACATCTATTTGAATGCCAACATATTCTGGGGAGAACCAAATAGGCAACAAACAAATTTAGGAGCAAAGCCTGGTGACCTGGTGCTGTAAGAGCTCATGGATAAGGTTTTATGCTACATTTGTACACTATGGTCTCACTGTCCTTGTTAAAACTCTTCCTAGTTTATATGATAGGACACATCAGGGTTTCAGTATTTTTTCAAAGTGTCACAGAAATGGACACATCAGAGGGGCATATTCTCTGACATATGCCAGGTTCCTTTAACTTGTCCAGGTGCTTCTGTGCCTCCTTCTAGTTCAAAGTGAAGAAGCTTGAGTGTAAATCTCAACTTCATCTCTAGTTTGTCTTGAGATTGTCAGCAAGATGCCCAATCTCCTCTCTCTCTTTCTGGGAAAGAGGCCCATATGCCGAACCTACTTTGTCCTGGCTTTGGGTCTCAAAACATTGCTCAGGAGAGGTCTTAGAAAGGTCTAGAGTGACTTTCAAGTTGAGAATCTATGATTCCAAATAACATTGAAATCTTTTCATTTTAAAGCTAAAAAGACAAATTTTAGCATGCTTTTCAACATATGAGGGAATATCAATATGAACATGTAATAACAATATGAAGTAATCCAATCTCTTTGTTGTTCAGATTCATTTCAACGTGAAAAGTGTTCAAAACAAAAAATCTGGTCAAATTTGTAAATAGAAACTCATTTTGGCCCATGATAACACTTACCCTTGAGGTTAAACTGCTAAATTGCTAACAGTAAGTGACTGGATGACCGGCAGATGACATGGATACTCAATGAGGAAGACAACGGGTGTCATTCTCTGGGCATTATAGTTATATATATGTAGATATGTTGAAATATTTGTATGATGGTATTTTTAAAGACAGAAGTAGCTGATTGGCATTCCCTGAATTAAGCTAACAATGACTACCCAATTAGAGGGTGAAGATGCTTTAGAACAGGGCCAAATAGTAAATATTTTAGGTTTTGTGGACCATGTGGTTTCTGTTGCAATAGCTCAACACTGACCTTGTAGTGCAAAAGCAGCCACAGACAATATGTTTTCTTTTTCTTTTAAAGGATCTAGCTGTGTTCCAGCTTTACTTACAAAATTGGCATGGTCTAGATATGGTTCAAAGGCCATAGTTTGCTGACTTTCTGCTTTAGAATATCATAAAGACACCACCAAATTCTGGGCTTCTTCATTCTTCTAGTCCTACACACCATATTCTTGGCCGTCAGCTTTAGTGCAGCTTGAGTTTTACAGCTTAGCAAATGTAGGTGCCAAACCCTGGAGAAACAATTCAAGCCAGGTGGTCATTTTGGCAGATACTTCATATGCCAATATAGCTATCTAAAACCCTACACCTTCTTCAAAGCATTTGCAAAGTAAAGCATTGTTTAAATGTAATATCCAAGTTTTAAAAACAAACCAGGGTTCTCCGGAGTACATCTACTGATGTTATGATGGGAAAGAAGAGAGAGTGCTTTCCTATTCCTAGAAATACTTTGTAAAAATGCAGCCCAGCGCTGACTTCCTATGCACAAGTGATCAAATTTGCCTTTCTCTTTCCCTTAAAATGTCAACTCATGACCAATTTCTTACTGTTCTAACTCAAAGGTGGCCTGTCAGTCCAGCTTACCCTCTTTGTGACTCTCTCCACTCTCACATATCTGGGGATGCAGGAAACTCTGTCAGAGGCCTGCAGAGGGAGGTTGTTAACTCCAGACCTCCATTTGCCTGCCTTTAATTAAACAACTCCTTCTCAGCCTGGGAGTTGCCACCCTTTACTGTGCAGAACAGGCTAGAATGAAACTGAAGCTGAAATAAGTCCTTTATTTATAGTACATTTAAAAATGTAGATTTTGGAACACTATGTTGGGTTTAAAGTGGAGTCTCATAGACCTGAGCTCAAGAATGCTTTTGTCCTTGGCCCAGTTACGTAAGGTCTTTGAGGTCCTGAACTTCACCTTATGCTTTGAAGAAAATAAAATTAATATCTACCTCATAGGATTGTTCTATAGTGAGTAACAAATAGTTGATATTCAGCAAATGATAGCTTCTGAAATATTTTCCATATCTTCCTGTATACCTGAAGATTATTTTGTTTGGTATATTCTGAAGAAGTGTTTTGTTATCATTGTTTTACTCTCTCATATCATCCAATAAACTGTGAGTGAAATGTAAGTGTATACACACCTAGAAAGCATTTGTAAAGGGAAAGGTCTCCAAACAAGAAAGACTAATGGTAGGAAAACTGATTGAACAGAAAGAAGCCACAATCCCCAGAGCAGTTCAGGGTCATCAAATTCATTTGGTCTATTTTCTTTTGGAAAAGGGAGCCTCGAGGTTTTATTTAAGCAAGTAGCACACAAGCTTCTTGAGAACAAAGATCTTGACAGACTCACATACAGTCCCTGGAATTGCTCTTGACACTTGTGTCAATTAGTACTTATTTTCTCAACTAATAAAGGGGCATGGTTTTTCTCAACTAGTAACTTAGATATGATTTGCTTTTGTATTAACCATGAGAAATTCCTGGAGTTCAGCATAATGAAGAGATAGGGATTCTAGGAGAAGGAGATTTAACATTAGACAAGGATGGTATCATTTACAGAATACTTACCTTCAAGTATGCAATTTCTGAAATGAAAATGAAAATTCCCCAAATATGAAAATACCTATGCTAGGCCAGTTTCTGGCAGATGCTGTATGTACCTTGAGGCCATCCCAACAAGATTTCCTTTAATTTCATTTGTTTTCTGGAAAGAAAAATCCCACTGTTGCTCATAACTTATGGAGTGTCAGCATGGTGCTGGGTATGCTGGGGTAAGTAGTAGTTGTGCTTCCCCAGAATGTCACTACATGTCCTTGTGGTTTTCCACATAGTGACATGGGAGAGAACAGCAGCGCTGATGCTGCATGTAGTTCACATAGCTGAAAACATCACCATGTGCTGGAAGTTCCAGGGGACCTTCTGCTTCTGGCCCAGGTTCAGGAGGAAGGAGAGGGGATATATGTTGCAGGTTCTGGCAACGAGAATTGCTAGCTGGGAAACATTGAGGAAAGCATTACTTAGCGAGGGCACGAGTCCTTGAGCTTTAAATATCATGTCCTTCACTTTCTCTATACCATGACCCAGAAAATGGGGATAAACATGTCAATCCATGTATGTCAAACTTTCTTCCAAAATTCATCTTTCAAAGCCAATTCCTTTTCAGAAATAATATATATTTATATTTGAATACATTTGGTTTACAACTGCCAACCCAATTTCAATCACTGTAAATTTTCTCATCACATTTATTGTTGCTGGGGGCTGACTTTACACTCAATTTTGTTGCAAAGAGGCAGCAAGTGTGAAGGGTTGTGGCATGCTTCAGAAAGGTTAAGTGTGCTTTGGCTTCTGATTACCATCTCACTCTTCATCAATTATAGGCCCTCTATCTAGCAAGCTTCACTCTTTTTCTTTCTTTTAGTGGATTTAATTTTGAGAGAAATTGTCTATCTAAACATATGATACAACTAATGCTTTAAGAAGCATTTTACTAAATCCAAACTGTACACATTAAAATCTATGAAAATATTGGTGGTAGTCATTTCTCCTCTTTGTCATCTTGGACCATTTCCCTGATAGTCTACCTAGTCTAGTTTACCCTCAAATGAGATGGAGTTCTTGGGAGGAGGAGCTTCCTTCTAAGACCCAGGTTTTGGATGAAATCTGAGGGTCAAGCTAAGTGCTCCGTGAAGAGAGAACAGGAGGCAGGTGCTTGGCTAGAACAGGACTTTGACAAAGGAGTCCATTCTCCCGGCTGTGAGGTCATCTTCCTGGAATCTGAGGGGGGATGTCCATGTTCCCAGTGGAAAGAATGATGACAGCCACTGACTGTCCTTGGGGACATCCCAGTGCCTCAGTATCCCTTTGTTCAGATACCCATTCCCATTTGGAATGCCCACACACCAGGCCTAGCACTACAAAAAGTACTCTGCATTAAACGTGAGGTTTAGATTTTTTTCTATTATTTTGTTTATAGGAAAAGGTTTTCTTATTAAAATAATCTTACATGTGTCCAATTATTAAGATACTGAAACATATCCATAATGCTAATTTCATTTGCTCTTTACTTTGCATATCCTATTTCAAAGTCCTTACTGAAAAGATTTTACATCTTGTAATGAAAATATTTCTAAAGCTTAATAATCTTCTGACCATACTAATGCAAGTTAAATATATTTCTTTGTAAAGAATATGTTGAAATTTTAATATAAATGATTCATAATTTTAAACATATTTTGAATATTCAAAAAAGTAACTCTCCTTTAGACCTTTCCAGTATTTTCCAAAGTTCTTATTTTTAACCATAAACATTTAACTAGAAATTATGTATATACCCTAAATTTGAGTCCTGTAGTAAATCTGAGGAAATTAACAATTTAACAGAATAATCTGTAAAAGTAAGTATTTTGTTCTCTTTCGTCAGCCCAGATTCTGTATTTCAAAGGATACAAAGGCTCCAAGCATAAAAGAGGCATTGAAGATATGATTCTGGAATGTGAACAATGCCAGACCCATGTAGCAGAAGATGACATTCTCAGCCAAGAAGTTCATAAATTCAAACAACTGAAAACAAAGCAGAAATCAAAATCATTAATGACGACTCAGGTTTTAATTCACTTAATCACCTGTATAATGTGTTTGGTGACTGGATGGCTCCCTTATCTAGGAAGGCTATCCCTTTATCCTGTGCTTATCTTCTGGAGGAGCACAGGGACACTGCCTGTGTTGTCCGGTGAGCTGACTCTATAAGGCGACAGTGCCACACCCTGTCCACATCTTACTTTCCTATCCAGCTGCAAAACTGCCCGAGATTCCCCTGGGCCAACTTAATCAGTATGTATCCTCCATGGCACACTTCCTATTTCATCACAGAAATGGAAAGTACATGATTTGCTTCTAAATGGGTGTGATCCATTAAGCATGATTTGCTTAAGGTGTGCTGTAGTAAACAATGCCAAGATAGTTTAGAATTTTTCTGCAGATCATTCAGTAGATACACTTGAATTCCCAGAACTTGAAAAAAGCTTCAGCTAATGTATTCTCTTCAGGCAGGCAGGAAGGACGAACTTGGAAAACTTAGAAAGTGGGAATAAGGATGAATGTTGATAATATTTCAATATTATAATGATCAGTATGTTTTAAACAAGACTCATTAAATTGATTGGTACAGTTATACCCACTAAACATCTACAATTT
Organism: Murina feae; assembly: GCA_004026665.1. Taxonomy (NCBI): domain Eukaryota; kingdom Metazoa; phylum Chordata; class Mammalia; order Chiroptera; family Vespertilionidae; genus Murina; species Murina feae. The sequence goes on from PVJC01002981.1 coordinate 28,931, forward strand.
CTAGCTGGCAAAAAGAAGTTGATTAATACCAGGGGTCAGTTTATACAGCAAGAACACAATAGGTATGTCACATTCAGCCAGAGGAATGGGGCACTAACACCCATGGTGATGAAACCTCCCCAGAATTAGTCTTAGACCATTAACTAAACCACTTACGTTGAACATGAAAAATATTATCCATGTTCCAGATTAGAAGTAAAAAGGGAATAATGTGTCCAGGGCTACAAAAGGCCAATTTGGAAGAGACTTTAATTTATATTCCAGACTTTTCATTTGGAAGTTCCTAAAACTTCATTTTAGACCTAAATGTTTCTGGATGTCTTTTTCTTGCTTTTAACTAGCTCACTTTTTTTTTTTTCAGGTAATGTGGTAACAGCCCTACAAATAATGCCCAATACATCTTTCCTGACAGAAAAAAAAAACAAAAAACACCACAGAATCTTGTCAGAAACATTATTTAAACCAGTAATAAAAAGAGTGGATTAAAAAGATGCAACTCCTCTGGTGCAAGATGGTCTCCCTGCAGTGGCAGCCATCATTATCTGTTACCCCAGGTGCATTTCACATTCCAGAACAGCCCATCTCAGCAAACACTGCCATCCAGATAACCACAGGAAACTCGAAAATGTGGTGGAAATACAGGTTGGGGAACACTTCTACCTCATTAAATCTTTATTTTTTCAAAAAAGTGAGATTTGGCTGTTTTAATTGGCTTGGGTTGCCAAAACAAAATAATATAGACAAGTGGCTTAACCAACACAAATTCACTTTTCACAGCTTTGGAAGTTGAGAAATCTAAGATCAAGGTGTGTGGGATGATTTTATTCTAGTGAGGGCCCTCTTCCTGATGTGCAAACAGCAGCTGCTTGCTGTGTGCTTGTTTGGCAGGGAGAGCTCCCCTCTCTCAGGCCTCTTCTCTCAAGGGCATTAATCTAATTCATGAGGGCTCTCGTGACCTAATCACTTCTCCAAAGCCCTGCCTCCAAATCCATCACATTGGAGAATAGGGCATCAACATCTGAATTGATGTGGATTGGGCACACCATTACAGCTATCCAGTTGTTAACATTAATAAACATATGTCAAGGTTAAATTCATAGGGCCTCTTCCTCTGTGTGTTTTACCCTAGATAGGGTTCATTAAACCTCTTCTTGGTGATTGCTCTCTGATTTCCCTTTGGGATTCATCTTCTCCCTGACACTAGATTGATGCCTGAATAGCTCAGATATGGAATATGTGATATGGAACTAAACTACTTCAATCAAAGCATTTCTCCAGCCAACATGTTTGCTTCTAAATGGGTGTGATCCATTTAGAGTCGTGAGGCCTTCACAGAGAATGCTGGGACATAGACCCTACCCTTTGCTGACCAGGGAGCTGCTGCTAGCCATATTGTAAATTCAGGAAACAGCCACCTGATGACACTACTTAATCTTCAACTGTATTCAACTTCTCCCAAAACAAAATCTACCCTTGGACTTTTAAAAGATACAAAGAAATCACTTTTTGATTTGAGGAGGGGTTTCTATTTCTTAAAATGCTACAAGCTCCTTTACAGTCCCACACTAGTTTAACAAAGAAAAATGAAACAGCTCTTTGATTTAGCAGAGATGACAAACAAAAGCATGGGTGGTAAACTTTTTTACTTTTTCCAGTTAGTAACAAAGTCTGTTATCCCTGCCAACTACTGCCACTCAATTTTAATCTATTTCTCATGTTAATGGGGCAAATAAGCATATAAGGAAAATTAGGTTTTGGGTTTTTATGTGTTTATTGTTTAGATGTGATGAGAATTCATCCTATACATTTTAGCTAGGAACTCATGCTATCAAATATTTGTTTTAGAGATTTTACTCCTTTGTATAACTCAGGATTTTACTTGATTTAGTTAGTTAATTTATTGAAATCCAACATTGACCAAAATTACAAGTAACTGTTCAGATACAGATTGTATAAAACTTTGATTTTCCATTTGGGTCCACTTCTGAACCTCGTCTTTATTTAGACTATTATCTATTACTGTACTAATACCATATTCTTTTTAATGACTGTAGATCCATAATACATTGTAAAATTTCATAGATATAAACTGTTCCCATACTCTACCTTCTTCAGAATTTTCCTGGTTATTTTTGCACATTTAAAAAATGTTTTTATTGATGCTTAATCACTGAGAAAAGTATTTTTTTTAATTTATTGATTGAAAGGGAGAGATAAAGAGAGAGAAACATCAGAATTTGAATTCACAATCTTGATGTATCAGAATGCTTCTGTAACCAATTGAGCTACCTGGTAAGGTCACTTGCAAAAGAGTTTAAGTCATATATTTATAGTTTACGATTTAAAAAGAGAATATTACTAGCACCCAGGAATTACTCTTGTTCCCCTTCCCAGTTATACCTTCACACTCAATACAACTATATACAGACATGTTAGTTTTATATGAATGGAAACAGATAATATATACTAATTCACATTTGTCATCTTTTGCTCAGCATTGTTTGTGAGATTCTTAATGTTGTATGCAGATGTACCTTATTTTTTCTGTATATGAATATATCACAATTTATTTTATTCATTCCACTATTGACAGACATTTGGGTTGTGTCCAGCTTGGGGCTATGATGACTTTTGCAGTTGTGAATACGTTTGCATTTATACAAATAGTTGGAATAAAGTACCCAACAGTTTTCTAAAACAATGGCATCAGTTTGCATTCCCATCATCAGTTCTGGTTGATTCACATTCTCCTCAAGACATACAATACCTTTCACTTGCCCTAATTGGTTTGGCTCAGTGTATAGAGCATTGGCCTGAGAACTCAGGGGTCCCAGATTTGATTCTGGTCAAAGGCATGTACCTTGGTTGCAGGCACATTCCCAGTAGGGAGGAGTGCAGGAGGCAGTTGATCGATGTTTCTCTCTCATTGATGTTTCTAACTCTCTATCCCTCTCCTTCCCTCTCTGTAAAAAAAATCAATGAAATATATATTTTTTTAAAAAATACCTTTCACTTCACTTTATGGACATTTGTATTATTATTATTTCTTTTTACTATGAAGGTGAGTTACTTTCATAATTAAAAATACTAGATTAAATTAAAACAAAAATTTTAAAGTTGAATAGAAAGTTTTCAAATGTTTTCTTCCTTTGGCCTTGCTCAAACAGCAACTCTTCTTCTTTTTATTTTCAAGAAGTTATCAACCATTCTTACTAATCTAATATTTTTCTTATTTTTTAAATGGTTTTTGAGTGCAGAAAAATACAAATAGCAATAACAAAAGCACTTATATTTTTGTGGAACTTTTTATCAGCAATTCATAGTTCATAAGATGGATAGACAACTTGCATAATATTACATAAATCTGATGATATCTAATCTAATAAAAGAGTAGTATGCAAATTGACCCTCACTCCGTTACACCTAAGCCATGCCCACCAGCCAATCAGTTTGACTATATGCAACTTAACCCAGCCAAGATGGCAGCCGGCAGCCATGAGCTGGAAGCAGCTGGCTTGTCCCAGCGATGCAGGAAGCTAAGATTCCTGTCTGCCTAGGCCGGCTGTGGCCTCTGCTTTAAGGCATCAAAGTTTCAATAAACACCAGAGACCTGCTTCCAGCCTTGGGCTCAAGGAAGCACTGGGAGTCTGGGTTGTCAGGGGCAACCTGACTTCGGCTCCAGTTAAAGCAACTTAGTTTCAACTTTAGAAGTTAAATAAATTCCAGCTAGCCTCGCTGCAAATAGCCATCAGCCACTCACCCAGGCTGGCCAGGTACCCCAGCAGGACCCCCCTCTTTGATGGGGATGTGGCCAGCCTGAAAATGGCCCTCAGCCCCTCACCCAGACTGGCCAGGCACCCTGGAGGGGATACCCACCTTGAAGGGACTGTGGCCAGGCTACAAATAGCTATCAGCCACTCACTCAGGCTGGCCAGATACCCCAGCAGGACCCCACTCCCTGAAGGGGATGTGGCCAGCCTGAAAACGGCCCACAGCCCCTCACCCAGGGTGGCCAGGCACTCTAGCGGGACCCCTACCCTGATCCGGGACACCCTTCAAGTCAAACCAGCCGGCCCCCACCTATGCACCAGGCCTTTATCCTATATAATAAAAGGGTAATATGCTAATGGACCCTAACAGCAGAACAACTGGGAATGACTGGTCATTATGACACACACTGACCACCAGGGGGCAGATGCTCAATGCAGGAGCTGCCCCCATGGTGGTCAGTGTGCTCCCACAGGGGGAGCTCTGCTTAGCCACAAGCCAGGCTGCCAGCTGCCAGCACAGCAATGGTGGTGGGACCCTCTCCCGCCTCCTCAGCAGAGCTAAGGATGTTCAACTGCAGCTTAGGCCTGCTTCCCACTGGCAAGTAGACATCCCCCAAATGCCCCCAGGCAGCCAGAGGGATCTCTGGCTGCCAGTTTAGGCCCAATCCCCCAGGTGGACATCTCCCAAGGGGTCCCAGATTGCTAGAGGGCACAGGCCAGCTGAGGGACCCCCCGCCCCCCACCGAGTGCACAAATTTTTGGGCACCGGGCCTCTAGCTTTTATATAAATTACTTTATTAATTCAATATTTTTATCAGTCTCCTTCCATGGCAAAAAAAATTGAATCAACTAAATAATATTTAATGCCAGCAAAATAACCCCTGGTATCTTCCTACCAAATTTTATTTCATTGTACCCATTATTATATATTTGGTTTTTCAGATTTCCCCCCTTATAAACAATGCTACATTGAGTACCTTTGTACAAATTTCTCTCCCCATTTGAGTGATTAGTCCTTAGGTAAAATTTTTAGACATTGGCTACTTCTATCAAAGTATATACATTAAATTTTCTTTTTCAAAATACTACACTTATCAACATAATTATCTAGTTATTAATATTAATAAAAGGAAGAGAGCAAAGGGAAAGTCAGACATTTTTTAGCATATTCAGCTGGGAAGCAGAGGCCTGTATGTTTTACCAGGAAACTACAACTTCATGCTCCCCAGGGAACCACTGGTCCATTCCCTGCAGGTCATTGGGATAGAGGGAGGAGAGATCTGAAGGTATATTGCCAGTCGATTTCGTGGTTCCCAGCATGCAGCATCAAACAAAGCTGAAGACTGATGGTACAGATGTGGATCATCATGATTCTCTGAGATCTTTCTCAATTAAGAGCACTGGAATGATATCAGTACTACTAGTTGTAAAATAGTAATAATGGCAATGGGACTCATTTTGTAGGGCTTAAACTGTGATAGAGAATATGGTAGATTTTTACTTACTTTAATGTATATGTGGCCTAAAATAAGATAAACACCATGCAGTTTGGAAGTTCTGTCTCTGCCCTACTGTAGGAAGTGGGCTCCAAGTCCAAGATCAAATTCTTGAGTTTAAGGATATAAAGGCCTTGAGGTAGAGGACATGTCTCATATAAGTGTCCAGAGAGCTGCTGCTTTATTATGTGTTTCATTGTTTGAGGATCCCTGAGCCCTGTGCACTCCTGGCTGCTGCCCAGCCCTCTCCCACTCCTGCATTTCATTGTCTCCTTTAAAAGCTTGACTTTTAAAAAACATGAGAATTTCAAAAGCACAGCCTATTAAAACACAGAAAACACATTTTAGGAAGATGGATAGATGTCATTAAGTAAGTAAAATTAATATGGTAATAATTGTAGTTATAACTATAAGGAATTGGGCTTCATTAAACTACATAAATACTGTAGCCAGATTTTCTTGAAATCCTTGAACTTCTAATTAAGGGAAAGGTTATTTTATATGAGTATGCTAATTACTTTACTTTAGTCAAAAAACACTGATAATAGTGTTATTTCTGGAGGTTTTCCACTTTTGATTCTTAGTTTTGGTTTTGTTTGTTGTTTTAACTTTATTTTGGCTATTAAAATAAAAGTCAGTATAAGGTTGCATTTAAGTTAATATACTATTAAATTAAGAATAGCTTCTCAAGTCTCTTTCTTTACAGAGTGCTCATTATCATGATATTGATCAGAAATATTGGTCTCCACATAAGATTAGTCTTAGATCTATTTTGATGAATTTAAACCATACACAGACCTTATACAACATAAGATCACAAGATTTCAAGGGTAGAGTCATCTTGCAATGTGCATAGTCCAGATATATAGCCAATACTTGATTGCTCTAACACTTAGCAAGTGGCTGCACAGCTTGTAACTGAACACTATCAAAGGCAGAGACTTCACCTCTTTCACTACATACAAGGAAGCAAATGGTATTTTTGGACATTTATAACTGTTAGAAAATCCTTCTTTATACTAAGCTAAAAGTTGGTTCTTTATCACTTTCTACCACTTATCCTACTTTTACTTTTTGGGTTATAGAAAATAATCAAATAGGATTACTCCACACCTCTCTGCTCTAATTGTGGAAAGAGAATTTTTATCAGAAAAGTTGCAGTCATAGGCAGTAACTGCCACATTCCAGTTTTGCTAGTCTGGAAGTAAACATTTTGCTAGGAGTTTGTGATTGGCATGTGGGAGCTTGAGTCTAGAAATTTTCATGTGTCAAATGAGGATGAGAATACTAGTAGCACTAGCCTCACTCCAATGTCTTATAGAGTACACTACCTAATATCACCCATTAAGTGCGCTAACCTCTGGCTAAACTCTATCCCCGCGCCCTAATTATGTTTTCTGTACAACATTGGTCACTACTAAGATTATGTCATATTTGCATATTTTATCTGCTCCCCACAGGAACACAAAGTCCAGGTGTAGTGGTTTAACACTGAACTTGTGTTTAAATACGTGTTTTCAGAGGGATCTTCTGAGTAAATATAAGGGCACTAGTCCTTAGGAAAAAATAAGAGTTATGGATAACATAATTAGTTTCACTGTAGTTTTGTCAATGAAGACTAGCTACAGAAAATTAACTAGTTGAAACAATATATCTTCTTTGTGGAAATTAAACCTATGCTTTAACAAATCTTTTAATGAATAAACCAAAATGAATATGATATTTATATAAGGTACTGGCATGGAAAATTCATTTATTATAAAAAATTTTAAAGGTTAATATTCAATTTCTTTAACTTTTTATTTAGCTTTTCTTAATCTTCTTTATTACACATCTTGTCTTTTTATCTTTTTAATTAGGCTGGGTTAAATTCTTTTTTGAGTGGGAGTATGAAGAATATACACAAAAAGGGGCAGATTTCTAAAGATGTTATTTTTTAAGATCTCTGTGATGAATACCAATATCTCAGTGTTCTGAGTGACAGCTGCCCACAACATGGCTGAGGATAGACCACTTCTGTCCATGTGCTGTTTCTACATGAAAAATTACCACTCGCAACATACAGAATATTGAGCTCCAAACACCATGAGCAGTATCTCGACCTCTTCATGTGATCCTATTTCCTTGATGAAAGCATTGCAAGCTAAAAGCCTAGAATTGAGGACTTGTTCAGTGTTGCTTTATGACCATCTATTTCACAAGGAAATGCAGAACATCAGGACAAATGCAAAACACTAGCATAAAACCAGTATTTATTCAAAAAGGCTTCACCTCCCATATTTTAGAATCATTACCTGAAGCATGTGTTTGAAAAAATATTTGGCTGTATCACTATCTTGAAAATTTCAAAAGCTGTTTTGCTTCATGTTGTGTTATTCCCAATAAACACTGTCATTTATGTTAGTTCATTCAGCACAATTAAATTACTTTGATAAACTTTCTAAATTAGTTAATTTGAAATATTCTAATGGTATAGCAGTAATTATAACTTTTCAAACATTTCTTTTACCATCCTTCCCATCTCTTATTTTTGAGGAAAAAGAACTTGAAGACTAATTAAACAAATTTGCTACTTAACTTGACTAAATAAAATCTCTGCTCAGCTTTTCATTTTGCTTGTGGTCATCTTTTGTACAATATGCAAAGGCAGATATGTTACAATGTAGAAGGGAAATAGGTACAGATGTTTTTCCTTGTGTACTTCAATGAGATGTTAAGTCTAACATATATACATACCACTCAACCTTATACTATATGTAAGCAGTACTCTTCAAACTCTTAATCTTTTATTCTCCAGAGGGTTATAGAGTTAAGTTATTTGACTAACAAAGAAAAGAAAAAAACACGCAAGTAAGGGTTAAGAATAATTTTCATTATGAAGAAGATTTTGAATTCAATTTTTGGACTATGGTGGAATGGATTATGGAAAGACATTCAATAGAAAGCTTGATGCTAGAGTAGAGCATTGATTCTGCTGAGCATGATGAGAACTAAGAGAGTGTAAGAGTCTTAATAAGTCAGATAAATCAATGAAAATGAAAGACAAAAATATATGACATTTGAATAATGCCACTCAATTGGAGAACAGCTATGAGTGATTTTTATGAAGGCATGGATATCAATAAAGCAATAGCTAATGAAATTAAGTTTTCTTGATTTGGTTCTTTGGAATGAACAGATAAAATGTAGTGAATGCTGATTGTCAGTGCTTACATTTTCCACTAAGAATTCCAGAAAACTCTTATTTTACACTGATTGCTTTGTTGAGCTTTCTTTTTCCTTAAAACCTGTTTGTATTTAAGCTATTGCACACTCTTGAAAGAATAGGTAGAATTTCAAAAATTATGAATTAGTTCAGTATAAGAATGTATTCTCTTTGTTTTCAAGGATGGCAGTTATGTTTTTACATTAAAAACTATCATGCATACATCAAGTCTGAATGAGCACTTTACCTTTGACTTATTTTGGTGTTGGAGCTAATTAATTTTTGTTCCAAATTGTTCAGGTTCTGCAACATTATGCCTCATGGTTCTATCAGAAAGTTCTTTTGAGCTATGTGTGAATTCTTGATAACGCATTTTTGATAATAAGTTTATATGCAATACAAATCATGTACACATGTTGAGGAAAAGACTCTCCTACGAGTACTTGTCAGAAACTCTCAATCAGCCTCCACTCTGGCTGAATCCTACATCTTTTGTAAAGCACAATGACCTAAGACTTATTTCAGTACACTTAATGCTGGTGGCTATGGAGTTACACTCTTCTGTTCCCACCACGGGAATGTTAGGCTTATAAAACTCAGCTCCATGTGTTCTAAAATCTGTCTGTCTCTGATTTCAATTGGTATTTATAATTGTGGAATCTATACTAATAAAAGCCTAGGTGGCCGTCACGTGTGATGTCATCATAAGATGGCCTCCACAAGATGGCCTTCACAATATGGCTGCCACAAGATGGCCATGCGCACAGCAGAGGGGGGGCGCCCAGTGGCCGCTCTGCATGGTGAGGCCCTGGGGGTCTTGTGGCTCTGGGTGGCATGGAGGAGGCCAGTCCCAGCATCTTTGCTGCCTCACACGGAGGAGGCGAGTCCCAGCGGAGGAGACAAGTCATGACAGGAGAGAGCAGGTGTGGGCAATAAGGCAGGGAGGGGAGGGCAATTGGAAGTGACCAGGCCAACAGGGGAAGGCAGTTGTGGGCAATTGGGCCATCAAGGGAGGGCAGTTGAGGACCATTGGGCCAGCAGGGGAGCAATTAGGCATCCATAAAATTGACAGGGGAGTGGTTAGGGGGCAATCAGTCTGGCAGGCAGAAGCAGTTAAGGGCAATCAGGAGGCAGGCAGGCAGGTGAGCAGTTAGGAGCCAGCAGTCATGGATTATGAGAGGGATGTCCCACAGCCATCGGGCCTAAACTGGCAGTTGGACATCACCCGAGGGGTCTCAGATTGAAGATGGTATAGACTGGGCTGAGGGATAACCCCTGCCCCCCCACCCTGTGCACAAATTTCATACACCAGGCCACTAGTTTAACTATATAGATTAATTTAGTGTGAATATTAAAGAGTTTTTTTTCTTTTGAAAGAACAAGTTAAGTGTGTAGAAAAGATTTGATAAAATTTAACTGCTTAGAAATGCTACTAAATTAGTAGTGAACAGAACAACTATAAAATGTCACAGAAATATGTATTTAAATATAGGAGGATTCTTAACTTATACTGATTTGCCAATGTCTTTTAATTCTTGGCTCTGAGCTAAAGACACAAAAATAGAAACTAGAAGTTCTGGTACATATACTTCGGGTATGCTTTGTGCAAGAAAGACAACCTAGGACTCTAAGATTCAAAGAAAAAGAATTGCCTCTGTCAAAAAATTGGCAAATTAATATGTATTTATATAAGTACCAATTAAATGTCAGAGGTATTTGTGTCATTTTTTAATGATTCCTAGCTTTCACTGACTTTTTCATTAATTGAACAGTTCTGATTTTGTGTTGGATAAAACTGAGTGTCTGTTCCATCTCTATTCCAACTTCTTTGTTTTGAATTTAATACAGGAATGGGCAAAAGTAGGTTTATAGTTGTAAGTATATGAAAACAGAGTTTATTCTATATTGTTATTGATTTATTTATTATTGGATTATGTATTACTAGAGGCCCAGTGCATGAAATTCATGCAGGGGGGGGGCGGGGTCCCTTAGCCAGCCTGCTCCATTTTGTAATCCAGGACATCCTTCTCACAATCCAGGTCCACTGGCTCCTAACTGCTGGCCTGCCTGCTTGCATGATCACCCCTAACCACTCATTAGCCTGCCTGATCACCCCTAACCGCCTCTGTCTGCCTGCCTGATCACCCCTAACCATTCACTTGCCTGCCTGATCACCCCTAACCACCCACCTTCCTGCCTGATCACCTCTAACCATCTCACCTGCCTTCCTGATCACCCCTAACTGCCTCTGCCTGCCTGATCAGTCCTAACCACTTGCCTGCTTGCCTAATCACCCCTAACTGCTCTCCTGCCTTCCTGATCACCCCTAACCACTCTGCATGCCTTCCTGATTGCCCCTAACCTTTTCTGCCTCAGCCCCCACCACCATGGCTTTGTCTGGAAGGTTGTTTGGCTGTCTGGTCTAATTAGTATATTATGCTTTTATCATTATAGATTATTATTAACCTACTGTCCTCCACTCTTGAATTTCTATTTGGTTCTTTTAAAAACTTCTTGTACCTGCATCATGTCACTAATATTCTCCTTTGTCTCTTTAAGGGTACTAATTATGTGTATTTTCAATTCTTGGTATGTCTGTTCCAATAATTTTGCTTCATGGAGTATAGTGGTATATCAATTTTAGTCTCTCTTGTACAGTGGTTACAGTCATTGAGAATCTCATTATTTTGGCCTGCAAGTTCCTATTTTCCTGGGGTCATTCTTGTCTGGCAATGCTATGAAGAATGGCAGATATACACTAAAGTGTCCCTTTAGTGATTGTTAGGAGATGGGAAAGGATGAATGTGAGGGTGGAGAAAGCCCTCATCACCATCACATTTTTATCATTTCCCCCAAGTTGAGGTGAGTTCACTGTTCTGGCAATTCCTCTGTCAGACTCAGTTCATATAATGAAACAAAACTAGGAAGAGACAATCTCTCTTGTTTATTTTCCATCAACCTAGGGATTTGGAGCCACAGAAGATGGTGGAGAAGATGCTCAAAGTCAGGGCAACTCATCATCCTTCAGCTTTATCAACTTTACTAACCATTTGTTACCCATTGACACCTCAGTGCATGCCCTAGGCTGTTTCAATAAGGCAGGTGAAGATCACCCCAAAACAATGAAGGGAAAAAGCAATGCAGAAGTTAAAATCTCTAACTAAACCTCTCTTCCCATCCCCCCTCTGGCTGCTGTCCAGGTGCCACCATCCTCCCACAACTTAAAGACCACCTCTGGCTTCTGCAGGAGCTCTTATAGTTTTGTTACTTGTTCAGCTTTGTGTTTCTTCTCAGTTATGTAGTTTCTCCAGGTTTGATTTGGGAGGAAAGACCTAGCAGCTCAATCTAGTTTTCTATCTTGTCAGAATTAATTTTTCTGTCATTTTAAAAACTAAATTTACTGATTTAGAATGATAAATAGTGTTGAGAGGTTCTCCTTCGTTGGAGCTTCTGAATTTAAATTGAGTTAAATCACAGCCCCTGTCAGGAGTTCTATGGAGCATGGTCAAGGCAAAAGTGGGGATGGTCAGTCTGTGTGTGGCACTCCCTATACACAGCTGAGGAAATCACACATTTCAAATAAAGCAAGACTTACCTATTTCAGATACTTTATTCTTTGTCCCCATTTAAATATACTATAATTCTGTTTTCCCACCATTTGCTTTATTTTTAGTTTGGAAAACAAAGTTACTTTACCCAAAGGGATCTCATTCCTGCGCCCCTTATACTTTAGATGCTGAACATCCTAGAATCTCACTGTCTGGAAAAATCAAACTGAACACTCAGAAAAATGAGTAAAGTCACAAACAGGCAATTTCTTAAATAAGATATAAAGATGAACCCTGGACTAATCTGGGAGCTCCAGTAGGGTGCTTACGCCCACATTTGTGTTTACCGCTAAACACTAATGCCCTGCAGATCGCTTAGCATGTAATAGCACTGAATACATATCTGTTGAATGAATGAAATGAATAGAAAGAACTCTCGGGAACTGCTTTGTGTCACTCTAAGTGTTACTCTAATCCTCCTACATAGAAATTTGGGGAACATAATATTTATAGGATGTAAAACCCTGAACTGAGCAATTCTACCTCTTGTAATTTATCCTAAAGAAATAACATGAGGAGAAACAAAGATGGTGGTGGTATAGGCAGATGTATCCAGTGCCTTGTCCGGGAACAGATAGAGTGAATGGCTGAAATGAGTAGCATCCAGCCTGAATTGGCAGAGGAGATCAAGCTGGGTGACAGCCTGCAGCTGGGTAAGGCAGAAGTCTCCTGAGAGAGGTAAATTCAAGGCTTTGGGAAAGATAATCTGCCAGACTTGAGCCCTGAGGGTCAGAAATACAAAGGATTGTTAAAAAATACTATGAACAACTCTACTCCAACAAAATAGACAACCTCCAGGAAATGGACATATTCCTAGAAAAATACAACCTTCCAAAACTCAATCAGGAAGAATCCAAAAATCTCAATAGGCCAATAACTATGGAAGAAATTATAGCAGTAATCAAAAAGCTTCTAGCAAATAAAAGCCCAGGGCCAGACAGCTTCATAGGAGAGTTTTACCAAACATTCAAGGAAGAACTAAAACCTGTCCTCCTGAGACTACTCCAAAAAATGGAAGAGGAAGGAACACGTCCAAGCTCATTCTATGAAGCCAGCATTACCCTAATACCAAAACCAGATAGAGACAACACAATGAAAGAGAATTACAAGCCAATATCCCTCATAAACATAGGTGCCAAAATCCTCAACACAATCCTAGCAAATTGGATCCAGCAGTATATCAGAAAGATCATACACCATGACCAAATAGGATTCATCCCAGGGATGCAGAGATGGTACAATATCTGCAAATCAATAAATGTGATACATAACATAAACAAATTGAGAGATAAAAACCACATAGTTATATCAATTGATACAGAAAAAGCATTTGACAAAATCCAACACCCATTTTTGATAAAAACTCTCAGCAAGGTGGGAATGTAAGAATCATACCTCAACATAATAAAAGCCATATATGAGAAACCCACAGCCAACATCATACTCAATGGGCAAAAACTAAAACCATTTCCCCTTAGAACAGGAACAAGACTGGGATTCCCACTCTCACCAATCCTGTTTGACATAGTACTGGAAGTATTAGCCATCGCAATTAAACAAGAAGAAGAAATAAAAGGCATCCAAATTGGACAAGAAGAAGTAAAACTCTTCTTATTTGCAGATGACATGATGTTGTATATAAAAAACCCTAAAGACTCAGTTAAAAAACTATTAGACTTAATAAATGAATTTAGCAAAGTAGCAGGATACAAAATAAATGCTAAGAAATCTATGGCATTTCTATACACCAATTGTGAACTTATAGAAAGGAAGACTAAAAAACAATCCCATTTACCATCACACCAAAAAAAATTAAGATACCTAGGAATAAAGTTAACTAAAGAGGTAAAAGACCTCTACTCAGAAAACTACAGGATGTTGAAAAAAGATATAGAGGAAGATATAAACAGATGGAAGAACATGCCATGTTCATGGATAGGTAGAATCAACATCATTAAAATGTCCATACTACCCAAAGCTATCTATAAATTCAACGCACTCCCCATTAAAATACCAATGACATATTTTACAGACCCAGAATGAACTCTCCAAAAATTCATCTGGAATAAAAAAAGACCCCAAATAGTGGCAGCAATCTTGAGAAAGAACAAAGTAGGAGGGATCGCCATACCAGATATCAAGCTATATTATAAAGCCACTGTTCTCAAAACTGCCTAGTACTGGCACAACAACAGACATATAGACCAATGGAGTATAATAGAGAACCAAGAAATCAACCCAAACCAATATTCTCAATTAATATTTGACAAACGAGGAAAGAACATAAAATGGAGTCAAGACAACTTCTTCAATAAATGGTGTTGGGAAAATTGGACAGATATATGCAAAAGAAATGAAAATAGACCAGCAACTTACACCATACACAAAAAATAAACTCAAAATGGATAAAGGACTTAAATGTAACATTGGAAACCATAGAAATACTAGACAAATTTACAGGCAACAAAATCTCAGACATATGCTGAAGCAATTTTTTTCAATGATACAGCTCCTAGGCTATTGGAAACTAAAGAGAAGATAAACAAATGGGACTACATCAAAATAAAAAGCTTCTTCACAGCAAAAGAAACCATCAACGAAACAACATGAAAGCCCACTGCATGGGAGAACATATTTGCCAATGTTATCTCCAATAAGGGTTTAATCTCCAACATTTATAGAGAACTCATACAACTTAACAAAGGGAAGATAAACAATCCAATCAAAAAATGGGCAAAGGACCTAAAAAGACACTTTTCAAAACCAGACATTCAGAAAGCCAAGAGACATATTAAAACATGCTCAAACTCACTACTCATCTGAGAGATGCAAATCAAAACAACAATGAGGTACCATCTCACACCTGTCAGAATGGCTATCATCAACAAATCAACAAATGACAAGTGCTGGAGAGAATGCAGAGAAAAAGGAACTCTCTTGCACTGCTGGTGGGAATGCAGACTGGTGCAGCCACTGTGGAGAACAGTATGGAGTTTCCTCAAAAAATTAAAACTGGAACTCCCATTTGACCCTGTGAACCCACTTCTGGGAATATATCCCAAGAAACCAGAAACACCAATCAGAAAGGATATATGTACCCCTATGTGCATAGCAGCACAATTTACCATAGCTAAGATTTGGAAACTGCCTAAGTGCCCATCAGCAGATGAATGGATTAGAAAACTGTGGTACATCTACACAATGGAATACTATGCTGCTGTAAAAAAGAAGGAATTCTTACCATTTGCAATAGCATTGATGGACCTGGAGAGCATTATGCTAAGTGAAATAAGCCAGTCAATGAAAGAAAAATACCACATGATCTCACTTATGTATTCATATAAAGACCATTATAAATTGATGAACTTAAACAGATCAGAGGCAAAACAGCATTGAACAGACTGTCAAACTACAGCTGGAAGGCTTGAGAGGTTTGGGGGGAGTTAAGAGATCAATGGAAGGACTTGTATGCATGCTTATAAGCATAATCAATGGACATAAGACAATGGGGTGTGGGAGAGGAGGAGAGAAGGGCAAGGGAAAAAATGGAGACCTATCTATCACTTTTTGTAATACTTTAAGCAATTAAATAAATAAATAAATAAATAAATAAATAAATAAATAAAAATAACATGACACATATGGAGATTTTCACTGCTTAACATAAAAAATATGAAGACAATCAAAACATGCATCAAAAGGAGAATTCTTTAACTTAAAATGGATTGCACCTCTAAAGATTCTCTGCTGTGTATTATGCTTCCTGTAGGTTTTTACCAGTTACCCTCCATGAGGGAAGGCTTTCCTCTCCAGATTGTCACGAATTTTTATATGCAGTTGAGGAGGAAGCTGGTCTTTGCAAGGCTTGTCAGGCCATAAAAATCAAACAAAGCACTGCATTGAGGGAGGGCAGGGGGGGTGTTGTCCTGGCACGCCAACTCAGGAGTGAGATGTGGCCTTGCACCTCGGGCCATTCAAGGGGGCAGAACCATATCTGCAAAACAAAGACCCCAGAGGCATATAAAAAGTGAAGCCTCTGTGTATTGCGTGCTCTGATTTGAAGATCCTTCCCAGGGTCCATTGGTTAACCAAGCCTATCTAATAAAAGAGTAATATGCAAATTAAGCATCACTCTGTGACAAAGATGGTCACCCCAATGGCTACAAGATAGCGATGCCCATAGCCACAACATGAAGGTGCTCATAGTCACATCCTGTCCAATAAAAGAGTAATATGCAAATTAGGCATCACTCCATGACAAATATGGCCTCCCCCATGGCCACAAGATGGTGGCACCCATAGCCACAAGATGGCCTCCCCCATAGCCACAAGATTGCAGCACCCAGTCTGGCTCAGCCCTGCCACTGAAGTGGTCAGGCCTGTTAGCCAGGCAGGTGGTGGGGGAGGCAAGGGGCCCAAGGGGAGGAATATGCAATCAATGGGGGCAAGGGTTCCCCTGCCCAGGCCAGAGTTCTTCACCAGAGGTCTCAGGCATGGGCAAGGGTGGAGCTGGTGGTCAGAGAGGGCAGGGGCAGAGCCGGTAATCGGAGGGGTATGAGGGTGCCCTACCCAGGCATAAGGCCTGGGCCAGAGGCCTCAGGCCTGGGCAGGGGCAAAGCCAGAGATCACAGGGGCCTGGGCTCTGCAGAGCCAACAATCAGAGGGGCAGGGTTGGAGCCTGGGATTGCAGGGGTCTGGGCAATGCAGGGATCTGGGGGTCCCCTGCCCAGGCCTGCAACCTTGGCCAGAGGCTGCCAGTGGGGCAAGGGCAGAGCTGGTGATTGCAGAGGCCTGGGCTCTGTGAAGCTGGCGATCAGAGGGGTTTGGGGGTCTTCTGCCCAGGCCTACATCCTCAGCCAGAGGTTACAGGCCTGGGCACGGGTGGAGCCGGTGATCGGAGTGAACTACAGAGGAAACACCTTTTCTGACCGCTCATTGGCTAAGCACCCTGTATGCCACTGGTAATATTCTTAGTAACTTGGGTAATAACAATCCAAAAAGGCATCTAGGGTTTTTCCACCACACTCCTGAAGAAAAAAAAAATGAAGGTCCGCTGCTGGAGAGCTAAGAAATGTCATATCCTGCCCTAGTCGGTTTGGCTCAGTGCATAATGCCTCAGCCTGCAGACTACAGGGTCTGGGTTCAATTATGACCAAGGGCATGTACATAGGTTGCAGGCTCCTCCCTGGCCAGGGCCCAGGTCAGGGCATATGCAGGAGGCAACCAATCAAAGTGTTCCTCTCACTTTGATGTTTCTTTCTGTTTTTCCCTTCTCTTCCACATTCTCTAAAAATCAAAGGAACATATCCTCAGGTGAGGATATAAAAGAAAGAAAGAAATGTCATGTCCTATGAAAGACACATATTGAAAATGCCTAACGAAAGTTGTCTTTTCTTCATGGTTAAGGGACTGGAGTCCGTGTTGATGAAAACACCTTGGTGGCTGTGGTGACTGGCAGTGGCTGCAGCAGTAGGGTGATGGGGCTGGTGGCTTCCCCTGATTAGCCTGGTCGACTCCCACAAAGGGAGGGCACACTGCGGCTTAGGCCTGCTCCCCTAAGGGGTCAGGGAGCGACTAAGTTGTCAATAGGACACCCCCTGAGTGCTCCCAATATGTGAAAGGGGGCAGGCTGGCTGAGGAACACCCCCCGCCCAGTGCACGAATTTCGTGCACCGGGCCCCTAGGGTTTAGTAAAAGGACTCCTTCCCTTTCTCCATGAAGCATGCTTGGCATTTCTTTGGTCTTCTGTAACACAGTACATATTGGACTTTTTCTATGCAATGCTTTTTCTATGTCTATTGAGATGTTTTCTTTTCCTTTGTTAATGTGATAAATTATATTACAGTATTCTAGTATTAGAATATACTTGCATTCCTGGGGTAAAATTATCTCAGTTTGTTATGTAATTTTTTTTTTATATATGGATGAATTTGCCTAGTTGATATTTTGTTCATATGTTGATAATTGAGATTGACATATACTTTTCAATATTATTACTGCCATTGTTTGGTTTTGATTTTAGGAGTATTATAATAGCTTCAGTAAATGATTTTGGGATGCCTTCCTCTTTATCTTTTTTTCTTAAAAGGCTTGTGTAAATTGAATAATCTCTGTCTTGAAAGGTAGAATTCACCTATGAAACAATCTGGGCCTTGTGTTTTTGATAAATAGATTTTTGGCTACTGATTCAGTTTCTTTAATAATTATATTTCTACTTAGTCATCCCCCCACCCACCACCTTTCAGATAGTTTGGGTAAGTTATATGTTTCTAGTAAATGTTCCATTTCATCTAAGTTTTTAGATTTATTTTCATCAATTATGCATTACATGTCCTTGTCTTTTTAACCTTCACAATATCTGTAACTGTTCTTTTTTTCCTAACATTGTTCAGTTTTTTGCTTTTTGTTTTTAATATTCACCAGAGGATATTTTTTCTATTGCTTTTCAAAGAGAATGGAAGAGAGGGAGGGAAGAGAAAAAGAGAGAGAGAGATGTGAGAGAGACATCTATTGGTTGCTTGCCACATACACCCCAACCAGAGATGGAGAGAAAACCCTGCAACCAGGTCATTCCATTGACTCCTTACCAGGAATTAAACCCAAGACCTTTAGTGCAGCAGCCAACACTCTAACCACTAGTCATACTGGCCAGGGCAATAATGTTCAGTTTGTTTATTTATTTATTTTTTAAGTTACAGTTCACATTCTGTATTATTTTTTGCTAGAGGCCCAGTGCATGACATTTGTTCACTGGGGAGTGTGGGGGGTCCCTCAGCCCAACCTGCACCCTCTCCAATCTGGGAGCCCTCAGGGGAGCCTTCTCCAATCCGGGAGTTTCTGTCTGTCTTTGCAGTCATATGAGTGAATTGTCTCAGAGCCCAATTCAGTTTGGTTTGTTGCTTACAGAATAATAGAGGCATTTTTTTTTTCTTTGCTTCAGTGGTGAAGATTTCCTGGGAGTTTTAGGATATCTTCCCTTTAATTTTTCCTAGACACTCAGATTTTACTTATGTCTCTCACCTTTACTTTCCCTCCATCCCCCACCGCAACATTTTCTTGCTCGAGGCTCACTTTGCTCTAGTATCTAGGAGATCCATCTGCCACCAGAACTACAATTCCCAGCATTCCTGGTGCTCCCCACACTGTGGGCTTCCACTTCTGGTCCTGGGGATGCCACCAAAACTACTGTTCCCAGAATTCCTGGTACTCCCATGCTCTTGGTTTTCCCTTCCTGCTCTGTCTTCATCCTATGGCCTTCCACTCTGCTAAGTCCTCCATGCTGCCAGCTCTCCCTCTCTGCTCTCAGTCTGGTGGCTTGGGGAACAAATTTCCCCAAGTCGCTCCACTCTCTGCTGGCTCTCCTGCTCTGCTCTCCACCTGGAACCTGTGTATGCAAATTAACCTGCCAGCTTTGTTGGGTTAATTTGCATACTCACTTCTGATTGACTGGTGAGCATAGTGGAGGGACAGTCAATTTACATGTTTCTCTTTTATTATGTAGGTTTAGTTTCAGGTGTACAAAACAATGGTTAGACCACATAAATTACTTTACAAAGTGGTCTTCTCAGTATTTGCTATATCCACCTGGCACCATACATAGATGTTACAATATTATTGACTACTAGTGGCCCGGTGCATGAAATTAGTGCATGGGGAAGGGGGATTTCCCTCAGTCCAGCCTGCACCCTCTCCAATTGGACATCTCCCTCACAATCTGGGACCACTGGCTCCTAACTGCTCACCTGACTGCCTGCCTGATCACCCCTAACTGCCTTCTCCTGCTGGCCTGATCTCACCTCCCAACTGCCATCCCCTGCTGACCTGATACCCCTAACTGCCTCTGCCTCTGCTCCTACCACCATGGCTTTGTCTGGAAGGAAGTCCCATTCCTGAAAATGGCCGGTCGGCCAGGTCTAGTTAGCATATTACCCTTTTATTAGTATAGATAGATTATATTGGATAGGATTGCTCAAACAGGATGGGGAGAGGAAGCCTTTTTCAGCAGGAGGAGATGCTCTTGGCAGACAAAAATACATAATCCCTATATTTGGACTGATAGCCAGCCATATGCACTATCCTGCCAAACCGGTCATTAAAAAATTGAACTGGTCCTAACCGGTTTGGCTCAGTGGATAGAGCATCAGCCTACAGACTGAAGGGTCCCAGATTCAATTCTGATCAAGGGCATGTACCTTGATTGTGGGCACATCTCCAGTGGGGGGTGTGCAGGAGGCAGCTGATCAATGTTTCTAACTCCCTATCCCTCTCCCTTCCTCTCTGTAAAAAAAAAAAAAAAAAAAAAAAAAATTGAATCGCTTTCTTACATCTTATACCAAATAGCTGTTGCTCTTAAAACCCTCCTCAGCCCTCACCTTAGTTTCTGCCTTTACAGTTCACCCAGATTAGGTTCTGATTGGTCGGTTTCTATGCCAGTCAGTATCTCTGGGCCTATCTCCAGGTCTGATTAGAGAGGCAAGCTGATCAACAGCCACCCCAGGCTACTGGCAAGCGGGCTGAACTGCTGATCTCTCAAAGAGAGAGAGACACGGCTGCTTTTTCTCTCACTGGGCCTCACCAGCAGCCTGGCGTTCGGTTGAGCCTTTCGTCATTTTGGATGTTACCAAATGGGTTTTTATATATTAGGATACTAGAGGCCCAGTGCACAAATTTGTGCACCAATGGGGTCCCTTAGCATGGCCTGAAGAATTGGGCAGAAACTGGCTCTCCAACATCCCCTGAGTGGTCCCAGGTTGCGAGAGGGTGCAGGCCAGGGTGAGGGACCCCACTGGTGTACAATCAGGGCTGGGGAGGGATGCAAGAGGTTGGACAGCCAAGGAGGGACTGCAGGAGGGCTTCAGGGTATGTCTGGCCCCTCTTGCTCAGTCCTGAGCAGCCAGACTCCAGCAGTAACCTAACCTACCAGTTGGAGCATCTGCCCCCTGGTGGTCAGTAGACATCATAGTGAGCAATAGAGTAGTCTTAGCATATCATTAGCATGTTACGCTTTGATTGGCTGAACGGACAGCAAGATGACTGAACATTTACCATATTAGGCTTTTATTATATAGAACTAGAGGCCTGGTGCACCAAATTTATGTATGGGGGGGTCCCTCAGCCTATCCTGCACCCTCTCACAATCCGGGACCCCTTGGGGGATGTCCTACTGCTATTTTGGACTTGAGGGATGAGGCCTTAACTAGCAGACATCCCTCTCACAATCCAGAACTGCTGGTTTCTAACTGCTGGCCTGTCTGCCTGCCTAATTGCCATTAATCCCTCTATCTGCCTGCCTGATTGCTCCTAACCACCTCTGGTTCAGCTCCCACCATGGCGGCTTAGTCTGGAAGGATGTCTGGAATGACATCCAGAGGTCATTCAGCTATTCAGCCTAATTAGCATATTGTGCTTTTATTATTATACTAGGGGCCCAATGCACAAAAATGTGTGCACTTGGGGGGTCCCTCAGCCAAGCCTGTGCCCTCTTGCAGTCTGGGACTCCTCTGTGGATGTCCACCTGCTGGCGTGCCTTGCCAGCCTGGGTGAGGGGATGATGGCTGTTTGCAGGCTGACCAAGCCCCCCAGTGGGAACCCTCACCCCATGGGGTTGTGGCCAGCTAGGGTGAGGGGCTGAGGGCCATTTTCAGGCTGCCCACAGCCAGTTCAGGGTTTGGGTCCCTACTGGGGTGCTTGGCCAGTCTGAGTGAGGGGCTGGCTGAGGCAGCTGGGTGCTGCTTCTGGGGCCCCGATTACTGGCTCCACCTCCTCCACAGCTGGTGCCCAGCTGGCTGTGCTGGGCCCCGCCTGTGGCTCCCACTCGTCTGCTCGGGGGTCATCATGGCGACCTCCCAGGAGGTCCTGCTGCATGCTGCCTGTGGTCTGATTGCCTGCTGGGCTCCCATTGCCAAGGTAATGCTGCCAGCGTCCTGTTTCACCCCTATGGGTGCCACCATTTTTGTCCCAGAGTGATGGTTAATTTGCATATTACTCTCTTATTAGATAGGAAATTTTCTATGCTGCACTTTACATCCTCATGAAAATTTTGTAACTATAGATCTGTACTTCTCAATCCCTTCACTGTTTTCACTCAATCCTCCAACCATCCCCTCTGGCAGCTATCAGTCTGTTCTCTGAATCTATGAGTCTATTTCAATGTTTTTGTTCATTTATATGTTCTTTAGATTCCACATATATGTCAAATCATATAGTAGGTGTCTTTCTTTAACTAACTTATTTCACTGAGCATAATACTGTCCAGGTCCATCCATACTTTTGCAAGTGGTAAAATTTCATTCTTTTTAATGGCTCAGTAATATTCCAAAGCATTTTTATCCACCCATCTTTTGATGAGCACTTGGATTGCTTCAAAATCTTGACAATCTAATCTAATAAAATCATAATATTAAAATTGACCAACCCTTCAGAATGTCTAACCCATGCCCACCAACCAATCAGAGTGACTGTATGCAAATTAACCCAGCCAAGATGGAGGCTGGGACTCACGGAGTTGAGTAAACAGGCAGCTTCCTTTGCAGCAGGAGTGAAACTGTTTGTAGGCCACCTGGGCATCTCCGCGCTCCAGGCAACAACATATTTGCAACAATATCTCAATCATAGAAGCCTCAGGAGCTGAAGCAGACAGCAGTCCTGGCCAGACTGCTAAGGGTAACATTGTTTCATTATAGAAGCCAGAGCTGAAGCAGAGAGGAGATTTTGTTACCTGCCTAGGCCTCGGCTTAAAGGAACAGTGTATCAATTATAAAAGATAAATAAACCCCTGAAACCTGCTTCCATCCAGCCTTGCTGGGACATTGGGTCAATGGGGGCTGTGGGCAGCCTGAAAGCCTGAAAGTGCCCCTCAGCCCATCACACATGCTGGCTACACCCCAATGGTGTGAGAGACACCATTGGAGGGCTTGGCCAGCCTGCAAACAGCCATCAGCCCCTCACCCAGGCTGCCCAGATACCCTAGTAGGGACCCAAAACCTGAAGGGACTGTGGGCAGCCTGAAAGTCTGAAAATGGCCCTCAGACCCACACCCAGGCTGGCCACACCCCAAAGGGTGAGGGACCCCACTCACCCTTGTTGGTCAACCTGCAAACAGCCATCAGCCCCTCACCCAGGCTGACCTGGCACGCCAGCAGGTGGACATCCCCAGAGGGGTTCCAGACTGCAAGAGGGCACAGGTCGGACTGAGGGACCTCCTAAGTGCACAAATTTTTGTGCACCGGGCCCCTAGTTGTAAATAATGTTGCAGTGAATATAGGGGTGCATATATCTTTTGAATTAGTGTTTCCAGATTATTAAGATTTATTCCCAGGAGTGAAATCACTGGGTCATAAGGGAGTTCCATTTTTAATTTTTTGAGGAAACTCCATATCGTTTTTATAGTGGCTGCAACATTCTGTATTTCCACCAGCAGTGTACTAGGGTTACCTTTTCTCTACATCTTTGTCATTTGTTGATTTATTGACAGGTGTGAATTGATATCTCATTATGATTTAAATTTTCATTTTGACAGGTGTGAATTGATATCTCATTGTCATTTAAATTTGCATTTTGACAAGTGTGAATTGAGATCTTATTGTGATTTAACTTTGCATTTTTCTGATAATTAGTGACAGTGAGCAATTTTTCATGTGTCTATTGGCCATCTGTATGTCCTCCCTGGGGAAGTCTCTATTCAGATCCTTTGCCCATTTTTCAATATGATTGTTTGGGGTTTTGTTGTTGTTGTTGTTGTTGTTGTTTTGGTGTTGAGTTGTATAAATTCTTTTTTTTTTCTTTATTGATTAAGATATTACAAATGTGTCCTTATCCCCCCAATGTCCTCTCATACCCCCATTCCTGCCCTGAAGCAGGGGATTTCCCAGGGGTGAGGATGGCGGAGCCCCTAGTGCTAGGACGCTTGCATGCACGACTCCGGAGACCAGGTTCTGGGACACAGGTCTAACTTTATTGAGGAAATGCAGCCCTATTTATAGCGGAGGTGGCCAATCATGGAACACCATCTTAGGGGAGCCAATGAAAGGTCAGGGTACTGTGTAGGCAGCTCTGGGAGGCGGGCATTGCCATCTCCTTGGTGTGCCAGAAAGATCTGAAATGCTGGAGTAAGCTCACAGCATGCATCAGCCTCTGCACCGAGACAAAACCTCCTGTGCTCTACCTACATCTCCCCCTTCCTTTTATTAGCACCCATTGGATGTGTATTATCATGACTTGCTGTGCCTTTATTTGGGCTATCATGGTGAACATACAACGGAAGAGGAAAGATGCTATACCAGCTAGGGTAGCCCAAATGAATAGGTTAGCGGGGTTTAACTAAGTGAGGTGGCTGAAACCCAAAGTAAGATACATTTTTGCGGTGGTACAATCAAAAGAGCTCTCATTGCTTATGAGAAAAAGGAAAGGGAGCCTAAAGCAGGGATGAAAGAAATGCTGGGTGAACTTACTGGTCTGTTTAGTAACATTGCTCTCCCAGCTGCCCTTTGAAGTTTTAAGAGTAGTTGACCATTTTAACACCTGGTGGTTGAAAGGATCACAGAATAAGGTTCCATTCCAAGAAACCTCTCTTTGTCTGACCCTATAGCAGGGGAGCCCCACTGAACAGTTAGAGGCTCAGGTGACAGGGAATTGGAGACTATCAGTCCCCACAGGCATTAAGACCCCAGGGTGTTGCACCATGGTCCATAGAGTCTATCCGTGTGCTCTTGTACTGTTGGCAGTGATGATAGCACACATTAATAAGAATAGAGTCCCTGCTGCAGGATTCTCCTCCGGTGCCATTCGTGCCACCTGCTCCTGTAGCACCTTGATATCGCCCCACGTTATCGGGTGAGTCCTTCTGTCTCGGGGACATCTCCTCCAGCGGTGCCGTGTCTCCTCTTCAAATGAGCGATCCTCCATATCTGCCACTGGTGGGGTGACTGGTCTCTGACTCATCTGTTAAGGTGTGTGGCTTGATGTCTCTCGCTGGAATCCAAAGGGGGTGTCTCTCACCTTCTAAGAAGATACAAGCAAAACCTCTCCCTTGGGTTAATAGTGGATCAGGGCCCTTCCATATTCTTGAAAGGGGATCCCGTCATCGAACCAGGGGAAGGGGTGTTGGCAGATTCTGAAGACCTCCCCAGTGCTTGTATATTGGAGGGAGACCATGATTATCAAAATGAAAAAAGTTTAATGTGGTTAAAGCCTGTGTTAATATAGTATGTAGGTTACTTCCTATTATCCCCTCTTTCTCTTTTTGTATTTGGATTTTAAACTCTCTTACTTGTGGGGCTGAGAGCTACGCCTCTTCTCGTTTAAAGGTGGTAGAGTATTGCCTTCCTTACCTTTATTGGAGCGGCAGTCCCATCGCCAGTGAAAAGCCCTTTCTACACCGAGCAGAGGTTGTTTTTTTCCTTCTCAGAGGGAGGTTGTTTTTTTTTTCTTCTCGAAGGGAAGTTGTTTTTTTGGTGCACTCCTTGGCAATGTGGCCATGCCCCCTTCACTCAAAACACACCCCTTTTTTAGGTGTCAGTTCTTACTCCCAGATTCACGTGTTCTGGGAGCACAGCAGCTAAAGCTGCTGTAGGTCTGCTGCTAACATCGTGACATGCAAGGACCCAATCATCAATATTTCTGGACTTTACTGGTGCTATGGCCTGTCTACACTCCGCATTAGCTCCTTCCCATGCTAATTCTCGAGTGAGGGCATCAGCTGCCTGAGAATGAGTAACCTTTCGGTCAACAGCCTCCCGGACTCTGTGTAAGAACTCTGAGAAGCCTTCATTCAATCCTTGGACTAATTTGGACAATTGGGCCGGCTTCCCTTTGGGATTAATTTGGGCGAATGCACGCATAGCACAGAGGCGGACCTGGTCAAAATACCTAGGCTGGCCCTGGGCTTGAGCAGTTGGGGAGGCATATTGACCTTCCCCTTGAAGTGCCTCCACCTCTGCCTTTAAGTTAGGTGTATTACCACTTCAGGAAGCATGGTTTCGGTCTGCGAGAAGCTTAGCCTGCTCACAAAACAGTGTTTTCCACTGGATCAAGTCTCCAGGAGGTAAGATGGCTCTGGCCAAACATTTCCAATCATAGGGACAATTGAAATTAATGCTAAAATTGTCTAATAGTTGTTGAGTATATGGGGCTGAGAGACCATCTTCCTGTACTGCTTTCCTAATGGCTAATAACTCCTTTTGTTTAGGCGGAAGCCAGTCTTGTGGTTGAGTGGCTGTGGGGTTGTTGTTTACTGGGAAGGTTTGAGGGGGTGCCTGGGAAAAAGTCTCGTGAGAAGCCTCAAGACCTAAGGAAAATCTTGCGGCAGCTCTTTGCTGACATTGAACCTTATATAGTTCTGTCCATGGGCTATCAACAGTGTTTTTCAGTGTTGGTTGAGTACTTGGGGGTTTATTTGTTGTAGAAACTAGAGGAGGAGCTGTTTTCCCCTCCCCCAAAGGCTTGGACTCGGCAGTAGACTGTTTAGTTTCACTCTTGTCCAGAGGCTCTTTAACAAACAACTACCACGCATCAGGGGGGGCAGAGGGCTCTGATGAGGAGTATTGGGGGAGGGGACCTGCCTCCACTGAGGCCGCAAGGGCCACAGGTACCAGCAGAGATGGTTCAGGGGGCCTCCAGAGAGGCATGAGAGGAGGGCCAAAATGGCGGGGGTTAGAGAAAGCAGAAATGTTTTTCCTTATAGGCTTGAGTACTTTCTCCCAAGTGTCTGGGTCCGATACGGGGCTTCTGAAAATCGGGGGTTAAGGTGTAAGAAGCACTCCCACAGCATCTGAAGTTTCCCTTTCTTCCTTTCTTTCTTTCTTTCTTTCTTTCTTTCTTTCTTTCTTTCTTTCTTTCTTTCTTTCTTTCTTTCTTTCTTTCTTTCTTTCTTTCTTTCATCTTAAACTAACCTACTCTGCAAATGGCGCGGAGAGCTCGTGCCTGAGGGGCGCGTGCCTCGGGGGGAATATTGCCCATATTGCAGAGGGTCACTCACCCAGTCCGACGTGCTGGGTGTCCCACATTCAGGCACCATATGAAGCAGGGGATTTCAGGGGTGAGGGTGGCGGAGCCCCTAGCGCTAGGACGCTTGCATGCACGACTCCGGAGACCAGGTTCTGGGACGCAGGTCTAACTTTATTGAGGAAATGCAGCCCTATTTATAGCAGAGGTGGCCAATCATGGAACACCATCTTAGGGGAGCCAATGAAAGGTCAGGGTACTGTATAGGCAGCTTTGGGAGGGGCTCAGGCAGGCGTTGCCATCTCCCTAGTGTGCCAGAAAGATCTGAAATGCTGGAGTAAGCTCACAGCACGCATCAGCCTCTGCACTGAGACAAAACTCCTGTGCTCTACCTACACTGCCCTTATCCTCACCCCCTGTCATCCACATCCATTGCTTATGCTTATATGGATGCATACAAGTCCTTTGGTTGATCTTTCCCCCTTACCCCCACTCTCCCTATCATCCCTCTGAGTTTTGAGCAACTGATCGATGATGCTCTGTCTCTACATCAGTTTTTCTACATTGGTTTATGTTGTTCATTATAATCCACAGATGAGCAAGAGCATGTGATTTTTCTCTTTCTCTGACTGACTTATTTCACTTAACATAATGCTCTCAAACTCCATCCATGCTGTTGCAAATGGTAGGAGTTCCTTCCTTTTTATAGCAGTATTCCATTGTGTATTAGATAATAACCCCTTATTAGATGTATCATTGGTGAATATGTTCTCCCATTCAGTGGGTTGTCTTTTCTATGCAAACATTTTTTAGTTTGATGTAGTCTTATTTATTTACTAAGGGCCCGGTACACAAAAATGTGTGCACTCAGGGGGGTCCCTCAGCCCAACTTGCTTCCTCTCACAGTCTGGGACCCCTCAGTGGATGTCCTACTGATGGCTACAGTCTGGCAGTGGGGACTCAGAGCAGGTGCTGTGTGTGTGTCTGTGTGTGTGCATGTGTTTGTGTGTGTACACTGGGGGCCTGACCCCAGATCCACTGTGGAGCTCAGAGCAGGCACCCCGTGTGTGTGTGTGTGTGTGTGTGTGTGTGTGTCTGCTGCCTGGGACCTGCCCCTAGCTGCATAGAAGGCTCAGAGCAGGTGCCCCATGTGTGTGAGTGTGTTTGTCCTTGTGTCTGTCTGCTGGGAACATGCTGCCAGTCACACTGTGGAGGCTTGGAGCAGGCATCCCTCTGTGTTTATCTCTCAGGCTCCTGGCCTCACCTGCGTGTTGTTGTCTCCCTTAAGCTGTGGCCAGGGCTGGGTGCTGCCTGCCGGCCACGCTTGTCTGCTCCCAGATCACCGGATCACAGTGGTGACCAAGGAGCAGGCCCTGATGCTTGCTGCCTGGTGGCTGTGCATGCCTGCTCACAATCGGATCATGGTGGCAACAGGGAGCAAGGCCCTACTACTTGGCCCTGCTGCCTGGCCCTGCCCTCTCGTGCCTGCTGGCAACACGAATGGGGTGGTGGGAGCAAGGTCCTACTACCTGTCCCTGCCCGCTGCTGCTTGTCCCTGTGAACATGCCTGCTCAAACCCAATCTCCGCTGCTGCCTGTCCCTGTGCACATGCCTGCTTGAACCCCATTGCTTCTGCCTGTCACTGTGCACGTGCCTGCTCAAACCCCATAGCTGCTGCCTGTCCCTGTGTGCGTGCCTGCTCAAACCCCATTGCTGCTGCTGCCTGTCCCTGTGTGCATGCCTGCTCAAACCAGTTGCCACTGTTGCCTATCCCTGTCCCCGCATGCCTGCTTCTGACATGGATCACAATGATGGTGGGGAGCAAGGCCTTGCTGCCTGGCCCTGCTGGGGCCTACCTTCTGGTGGTACTTTCCTGCTGGAGGGCAGCTGTACATGGGTTGCCCCATGCCAGCCCCGCCCACACCGCCCACCCCCCCCCCCACTGCCGCCTGCACTGCACCTGCCACTGCTAGCTCCATTGCTGCCAGCCTCCATCTTAGCTTGGTTAATTTCCATACAGCCACTCTGATTGGTTGGTTGGGGTGGCTTGACTGGTGGGCGTGGCTTAGGTGTCTCGGAGAGATGGTTAATTTCCATATTACTCTTTTATTAGAGTAGATTGATTGATTGATTGATTGATTTATTATTTCTCTTACCCAAGGGGATATGTCAGAAAAAATATTACTAAGAGAAATGTTTGATATTTTACTGACCATGTTTTCTATGAAGAGTTTAGAAATGTTATGAGTTTGAGTCTTATATTTAAGTGTCTAATCTATTTTAACTTCATTCTTGAATAGACATAAGAAGCTAGTCCAGTTCCACTTTTTGCATGTATCTGTTCATTTTATTGATCAGACTATCTTTTGCCTCCATTGTTTAATATTAATTAACCATATAGGCATCAGTTTATTTCTGGGTTCTCTATTCTGTTACATTGATCTATATGTCTGTTTTTATTCCAGTACCATGCTATTTTGATTACTATATCCTTTTAGTATAGTTTGATATCAGGTATTGTGATATTTCCAAATTTTTTCTTCTTTCTCATAATTGCTCTTGGTATTTGGGGTCTTTTGTGGTTCTATAGAAAGATTTGGATTATTTGTTCTACCTCTCTGAAATATGCCATTGGTATTTTGATAGGAATTTCAATGAATCTATAGGTTGCTTTGTGTAGTATGAACATTTTAATTATGATAATTCTTCCTATTCATGAGAGCTATATATGCCTCATTTATTTGTATCTTCTTCAATTTTTTTATTCAGTGTCTTACAATTTTATGAGTACAAGTCTCTTACCTCCTTGGTTGAATTAATTCCTAGGTTTTTTTTTTTCTGAGAAATTGGGATTGTTTTCTTAGTTTCACATTCAGATAGTTTATAATCTACAATAATAAAATAATAATATGCAAATCAATCAAACTGCTGAACAGCTGAACAACTGTCCAGATTACCATGCTATAATAAACATTGGTGCCAGGCCAGCCAAGGTAGGTACAATGTGACTGGTCCAGGGGCCTGCCATCGCCCCACAGAGGAATGCCCAGGCCACTGGCCGGTGGGCTGTGGCAGTGGGTGGGGCCTCCCTCTATGGGGTGATCAATTGTAGAGCCCCAGTAGAGAGGGTGAAGGCTAGGCTGAGGGACCCCCCTCCAGTGCACAAATTTTGTGCACTGAGCTCCTAGTTGGTATATAAAAATGCAACTGATTTCTGAATATTTATTTTTGTATACTGCTACTTTGCTGGATTCATTTAACAGTTACAGTAATGTGTTGTTGTTGTTGTTTTGGTGCAATCTTTAGATTTCTCTATATTCAGTATCATATCATCTACAAATAATGACAGTTTTATTTCTTTGTTTTCAATTTGGATGCATATTTTTCTTTTTGTTTGATTGCTGTGGCTAGGACTTCTAGTACTATCTAATCTAATAAAAGAGTAATATGCAGATTGACCCTCACTCTGTTACACCCACAGGCCATGCCCACAAGCCACACCCACCAACCAATCAGGAGCAAACATGTAAATTAACTCAACTAAGATGGTGGCGCCCAGTCCACCTCAGCCCCAGAACTGAGGTAGTCAGGCCTGTTAGACAGGCATGTGGTGGGGGAGGCAGGAGGGGGTGTGGCTGAGAGGCAGAGCCATCAATAGCAGGAACCTGGGAAGGGATGGAGGTGGTGATCATGGGGGTTGGAGGGTCTTCTGCCCAGGCCTGCAGCCTTGGGCAGAGGCCTCTGGCCTGGGTAGGGGTAGAGCCGGCCATAGCAGGGGTTGGGGTGTCTTCTGCCCAGGCCTGCATCATAGACCAGAGGCTACAGGCCTGGGAATGAGTGGAGCTGGCAATCACAGGGGTTTGGGGGTCTTCGGCCCAGGCCTGCATCCTAGGTCAGAGGCTACAGGCCTGGGTAGGGTGGAGCTAAGATTGGAGGGGCAAGGGTGGAGTCAGTGTAGGGAGTGAACTACAGAGGAAACATCTTTGTTTTCTTTTTTAAATATATATTTTATTGATTTTTTACAGAGAGGAAGGGAGAGGGATAGAGAGTTAGAAACATCGATGAGAAAGAAACATCGATCAGCTGCCTCCTGCACACTCCCTACTGGGGATGTGCCCACAACCAAGGTACATGCCCTTGACTGGAATCAAACCTGGGACCCTTCAGTCTGCAGGCCGATGCTCTATCCACTGAGCCAAACCAGCCATGGTGGAAACACCTTTTCTTAATGCTCATTGGCTAAGCTCCCTGTATGCCACTGGTAATATTCTTAGTAACTTGGGTAATAAGAATCCAAAAAGGCATCTAGAGTTTTTTCACCACACTCCTGGAGAAAAAAAAAGAAGGTCCACTGCTGGAGGGCTAAGAAATGTCATATCCTGCCCTAGCTGGTTTGGCTCAGTGCATAATGCCTCAGCCTGCTGACTGCAGGGTCTGGGTTCAATTTTGACCAAGGGCATGTAGCTAGGTTGCAGGCTTTTCCCTGGCCAGGGCCCAGGTCAGGGCTCATGCAGGGGGCAACTAATCAAAGTGTTCCTCTCACTTTGATGTTTCTCTCTGTTTTTTCCTTCTTTTCCACATTCTCTAAAAATCAATGGAAACATATCCTCAGGTGAGGATAAAAAAAGAAAGAAAGAAAGAAATGTCATATTCTATGAAAGACACATCTTGAAAATGCCTAAAGAAAGTTGTCATTTTTTCATGGTGAAGGGACTGGAGTCCGTGTTGATGAAAACACTTTGGTGGCTGTGGTGACTGGCAGTGGCTGCAGCAGCACCGTGATGGGGCCGGTGGCTTCCCCTGATTAGCCTGGTCGATTCCCACAAAGGGAGGCCACACTGTGGCTTAGACCTGCTCCCCATGGGGAGCAGGGAGTGGGTCTAAGCCATCAGTAGGACATCTCCTGAGAGCTCCCAATTAGTGAGAGGAGCAGGCTGGTCTGAGGACTGCCCCCCCTCCCCGCAGTGCATGAATTTTGTGCTCCAGGCCCCTAGTATTAAATAAGAGTGGAGAAAGCAGGCATTCCTTTATATTCCTGATTTTTAGGGAAACAGTTTAGTTTTTCTCTATGGACTGAAATTAGCTGTGCTTGTCACATATAACCTTTATTATGTTGAGATATGTTACCTCTATTCCCACTTTGCTGAGAGTTTTTATCATAAATGGGAGCTAGATTTTTTTCAAATGCCTTTTCTGCATCTATTGACATGATTATGAAAAAAATATTTTAAATGTATTTCATTGATTTTTTTACAGAGAGGAAGGGAAAGTTATAGAGAGTTAGAAACATCAATGAGAGAGAAACGTCAATCAGTTGTCTTCTGTACAGCCCATCCTGGGAATGTGTCTGCAACCAAGGTACATGCCCTTGACCGGAATTGAACCTGGGATGCTTCAGTCCACAGGCCAATGCTCTATCCAGTAAGCCAAACCAGTTAGGGCGATCATGAAATTTTTAACCTTCATTTTGTTTATATGCTGTATCATGCTAATTGATTTTCAGATATTGTGCCAACCTTGCATTCCTGGAATAAATCACACTTGATCATGACGTATCATCTTTTTAACATATTGCTGGATTCAGTTTTCTAATATTTTATTGAGGATTTTTACATCTGTGTTCATCAGAGATGTTGGCCTGTATTTCTTTTTCTTTGCAGTGTCTTTTTATGATTTTGGAATTAGGATAGCACTGGCTCTATCAAATGAGCATGGGAGCCTTCCCTCCTCTTGAATTTTTTGGAATAATTTGAGAAGGATAGGTATTAGTTTTGTTTGGAATGTTTGGTAAAATTTTTTATTACTACTTCAATTTTATTAATTGTAATTGGTCTGTTCAGATTTAAAAGTGTATTTTACTGGTCTTTTCAAAGAAACAACTTTTGGCTCTGTTGGCTCTCTCTATTGTAACTTTATATTTCTTTTTCCCCCTTCTTTTATCTTTATTTTTTACTTAATTTTGTTCTTTGGATTTGTTCTGCTTGTTCCTTTAATAACCTCTTAAATTAGTACACTAACTCATTAAAGTTAGTCTTTTGTAGTATTTAATATAATCATTAACGTATTTAAAAGCTTTATTTAAAAAAATACTATATCTTATTACCTACATGTCATGAATTTTGGTATGTAGCTTCAACTATATTTATTTTATACAATCCTATATAATAAAGATGTAATATGCAAATTGACCCTCACTCCATCACATTGTCACAAGATGGCAGCACCCACAATGGGAGTGGGGCCGGCTTCTCTGTGCATCTGCCACTGTGGTTCCTGTGGCCCCGTGGGGAGATGGGAAGCACAGTGGTTCCCACGGCTGTTCAGGGGAAGAGCCTGGTGGTAGGTGCACCAAGTGGCCAGCCTCACCAGGGCCAGCTGCTTCGTGCACCTGCCATCAGAGTTCCCTCAGCCCCACCGGGGAGTGAGTCCCCATGCTGCTCCGTGCAGCTTCCCTGGAGTTCTCTCAGTCTCACATGTTGCAGGGGTGCCTCTGAAGGGGGTCCCACAGCTTTGTGCAGCTTGATGCTGCACTCATCTGCATGGGTATAGACAGGTCTGCATCTTGTGGGATTTTGAGGCACACACAAGTAGGTGGGGACTTGACTCTGGGTCTCCTGGCACAGGTGGACTTGATACTCTGCCCCATGGCCACTGGCCCAGACTGACAGCAGAATCAGTCAGAATGAGTCGTTGGTCAGCCAACTCTCAGCAGCCTGACAGCCAGGACTCTCATTCACCTGCATCCCAGACCCTGACAGGATGGAGGTGGGACTATGTCTAAAGAGAAACTATTAACACAATGTAACTCTGCAGCCAAAAGAAGCCAGCATCATCGACAGAAAATGTCTGAAGACCAATGTGCCTCTAAAGCTGAAAGTAGGCAGCGTCCATGACAGAATGTATCTGAAGACCAACTCTTGGCACAATGTAGGTCTGCAGCCAAAAGAAGCTGGCGTCATTTATGGAAAATGTCTAAAGACCAATGCGCCTCTGAAGTTAAAAGAAGGCAGCGGCGAATATGTCTAAAGAGCAGTCATCAGTACGTACGACCAATACTGGTAGGAACTGCCTTCTCAGAAAAAAAATGGAGTGAATGAGGATGCAATTGTCAAACAAAGTTGTAGTGGAATGACTGTTAGATGTCAATTTTGCCTATCACTAAATTTCTCTGATGAAAAACCATCTGATGGAAAATTTACTCAATGTTGTAGCAAAGGTAAAGTTTGTCCAAATGATATACATTTTCCAGTATAACCAGCATATTTTAAAAGATTAATGACAAAGACTCTGACAGTAAAAATTTCATGGAAAATATTCATTCCATAAATAGTTATTTCGCTTTTGCTTTCATGAGTACAAATATGGGCCATACTGTATTAAAATATGCAGACTAGTTTATAAATGTACTGGAACTTTACATCCTTTGGATGGTGTTTCTTGGAAGTTTGCTCAACTCTATATTTTAGATATGGCCAAAGCAACAAAAGATTAGCAATGCCAGAAAACCAAGGCTTCTCAGAAAGACACATGATCAACATCAACAACTTCATGTATGAAATAAATATATTAACAAAATCGTACAAGATGCTACATGAAAAAGAAAAGGAAGCCAAATCTGAAGCATCAGCAAAAGGTATTGCTCCCATGGAAGTAACAATGGCAATTAAATATGATCGGATCGTAACAATGACCTGGGTAGATGTAACACTCCCCGTGTAACCAAGGTTACTGTCATATTCAGAATCAAAAATGGAGAACCTTCTTTTGAAAGGGACTTACTCATTCATTGTAAACCAGATCCCAATATCTGAATGCCACTAAAATGAAACAAATCAGTATCTTGTTTCCTACATTAGATGCAATGACATATCCTATTCTTTTCCACATGGTGAAAAAGGATGGGGAGCAGATATTGCATTAAGACTCAGAGATGACAAAGTAATCAACAATGATATTAGACAAAAATCTAAGGACACGAGTCACACAAATGCAATATTATGGATTTCATCTCTCTGTGCAGGACACATGTAATCCTATTTTAAATGCAGAAAAATTATTTCAACAGTTTACTGTGATTCATATTAAAAAATGGAGGCCAATCAGATAAATTTTATTAAAGCAAACCAATCTAAGTTGAGAGTTGAAAAATATAACGGTTTGATGTATTATCTCAAATCTAGATCTGAAAATGACAATGTGCAGATCGGTAAAATGATAATACTTTCATCATCTTTTGAGAGTAGTCCCAGAAATATGCAACAGCAATATCAGGATGCTATGGCAATTGTAATGAAGTATGGCAAGCCTGACTTATTTATAACCATGACATGCAACCCAAAATGGGCAGATATTACAAACAATTTATACGCTGGCAAAAAATTGAAAACAGACCTGACTTGGTAGCCAGAGTTTTTAATAATAAGCTGAATGATCCTTTAAATGATATATATAAATTCCATTTATTGGCAATTATAGATAAAATTCATGTCATTGGATTTCAGAAATGCAGACTCCCTCACACTTACATATTATTAATATTAGATAGTGAACTCAAATTATGAACAGAAGATGACATTGACCATATAATTAAGGCAGAAATTCTGGATGAAAACCAGTGTCTTGACTTTTTTAAATTGTAAAATCAAATATGGTACATGGACCATGTGGAAAACAAAATCAAGATAGTCCATGAATGGAAAATGTTCGAAGGGATAACTGAAAGAATTTCAAAAAGTGATCATTGGAAATATTGATGGATATCCCAAATACAAATGTCTATTGGAAATAAAGTTGTTGATAACACTTGGATTGCCCCTTATATTCCATATTTGTGCCTTAAATATAACTGTCATATAAACATTGAAGTCTGCACATCAATTAAAAGTTTCAAATATTTATTTAAATACATCTATAAAGGGCATGATTGTGCAAATATTCAAATTTCTGGAAAAAATATTATCAATCATGACGAAGTACAGGACTTCATTGACTCCAGGTATGTGAGTGCTCCTGAGGCTGTTTGGAGACCTTTTGCAATGCGAATGCCTGACCAATCTCATGCAATCACAAGATTAACTATTCATTTGCCAAATGAACAAAATTTGTATTTTCATATTGATGATTTTGCTGACGTTTTAGATAGGGCTAAAAGACATAACTCTACGTTGATGGCTTGGTTCTTATTGAATAGAGAAGATTCTGACACATGCAATTATTATTATTGGGAGATTCCACAGCATTATATGTTTAATAATTCTTTGTGAATAAAGCGCCAAAAGGGTGGGAATAAAGTATTAGGTAGACTATTCACTGTGAGCTTTAGAGAATTAGAACGATATTACCATAGACTTTTGCTTCTGCATGTAAAAGGTGCAACAAGTTTTGATGATCAGCGAACTGTAGGAGGTGTAATTTATGATACATTTCATGAAGCTGGTAAACACAGAGGATTATTAATAGACAACACTATCTGGAAAGATATGATTAACAATGTGATCATCCTTAATATGCCCAAACAACTATGGCAACTTTTTGCATACATATATGGGTTTGGATGTCTTTCTGCTGCAGACAAATTATGGAATGAGGATAAATCTCATTTTATTGAATATTTTTGTTGGAAATTACACTGAAGAGAAGGTGCCTGTGTGAACTGTGAAATGCATGCCCTTAACGAAATTCAAGAGGTATTCACATTGCATGGAATGAAATGTTCACATTTCAAACTTCCAGACTGTCCTTTATTAACCAATACAAATACATGTGATGAATCATATAGCAACAACAGGCAGAGGTTTTGATAAATTCTCTGAATGATGAACACTTGGCAGCTTTTCAGACTATAACTTCAGCCATCGAAGATCAAACTGTACACCCCAAATGCTTTTTCTTGGATGGTCCCGGTGGTAGTGGAAAAACATAACTTTATAAAGTTTTAATACATTATATTAGTGGTCATGGTGGTACTGTTTTACCCACAGCATCTACAGGAATTGCTGCAAATTTACTTCTTGGTGGAAGAACCTTTCATTCCCAATATAAATTACCAATTCCATTCAATGAAACTTCGATTTCTAGACTCAATATAAAGAGCGAAGTTGCTAATACCATTAAAAAGGCCCAGCTTCTCATTATTGATGAACACACCA
Organism: Murina feae; assembly: GCA_004026665.1. Lineage (NCBI taxonomy): Eukaryota > Metazoa > Chordata > Mammalia > Chiroptera > Vespertilionidae > Murina > Murina feae. The sequence goes on from PVJC01002981.1 coordinate 66,098, forward strand.
TGGCATCCAGTCATGCTATAAACGCCATAGACAGATTACTAAGAGAAATTATGAATTTGAATGTTGCATTTGGTGGGAAAGTTCTCCTCCTTGAAGGGAATTTTCAACAATCTCTCAGTATTATGCTGCATGCTATTTGATCAGCCATAGTACAAGTGAGTTTAAGGTACTGTAATATTTGGGGATGTTTCATAAAGTTGTCTTTTAAAACAAATATGAGATCAGAGGATTCTGCTTAGAATGAACGCTTAGTAAAACTTGTAGATGGCAAACTTGATAGCAGTTTTCAGTTAGGAATGGATATTACTGAAATCCCCTGTGAAATGATTTGTAATGGATCTATTATGGAAGCTACTTTTGGAAATAGTATATCTATAGATAATATTAAAAATATATCTAAATGTGCGATTCTTTGTCCAAAAACTGAGAACATTCAAAAATTAAATGAAGAAATTTTAGATATACTCTATGGAGATTTTCACACATATTTGAGTGATGATTCCATTGACTCAACAGATGATGCTGAAAAGGAAAATTTGCCATCGAATTTCTTAATAGTATTACTCCTTCGGTTATGCCGTGTCATAAGTGAAAATTGAAAGTGGGTGCAATCATCATGCTATTGAGAAATCTTAATAGTAAATGGGGTCTTTGTAATGGTACTAGATTTATTATCAAAATATTATGACTTAACATTATTGAAACTGAAGTATTAACAGATCTGCAGAGGGGGAGGTTGTTCTGATTCCAAGAATGGATTTGTTCCCATCTGACACTGGCCTCCCACTTAAATTAATTTGAAGACAATTTCCCATGATGCCAGCATTTGCAATGACTAATAAATCACAAAGACCAACTCTAGACAGAGTAGGAATATTCCCACCTGAACTCGTTTTCAGACATGGTCAGTTATATGTTGCTTTCTCTCAAGTTTGAAGAGTGTGTGATGTTAAAGTTGTAAATACTTCATCACAAGGGAAATTAGTCAAGCACTCTGAAAGCATTTTCACTGTTAATGTGGTATACTGGAAGATATTTAATAAGTTTAATCACTTTATCAGTCATTGTTTCCATCAATGTTGTTTCTATATCATGTTTGTGTTGCTTTTATATAATGTCTTTGTTGTTTTGTTTATTTATTAATAAATTCATATATCATTTTGTTTTGTTTATTTATTAATACATTCATATATTATTTTATATACGTTTTACTCATTTCCTTTTATCTTTGACATCTCTGAAAGGGTAAATAGCAATATTAAAATATTTCCTCTAATTAATTCTCTTTTAATGTGCACAAATTTCATGCACCAGGCCACTAATTAATTATAATTAAACAAACAATACATAAATGTACTTTAAACATTATTAGACCATCACAAAAGATAGAGTCCTATTTGACTACCTTTCCTGATCTCTCTCTGTCTCATCCCATTTTTTATGTTTTTATCCAGAAAGACATACTGTTAAAAATGCTATTTGTATATGTTTTTCAAAAATTGTATTATTTTAAAATTTGCTAGTCATATGCAAGTTAATACATTATTAATTTAATAGATACTACAAAATTTTCCTCTAAATGAGCATATTTCATGAGCAGTTTATGGGCATAACTGTTCCCATAAAACATTACAAATACTTAATTTGATCACATTTTTTCTATCTCATAAATATGGTATTATTATTGTTTTAATTTGTACCCTTTGATCAATCATGACTTCGAGCAATTTTTTTGGTCATCATTCTTTAATAATTTTCTTTAGATATTTTTAAAAAGTTCTTTTTGTTCTATAGTGAGTAGACATTATGGAATACTTATAACTGTGAAATATACACACACACTCCCATACAGTTGAAGAAAAAGAACATGAACTTTAAGCTGCAAGATTGCTCTATGGTCTTTTGTTATCCCATCTTTCCATTCTTCCTCTGCAGTAATCACTATCCCATAATTTGTGTACTTTATTGCCTTGCTTTCATTTATACTTTTGCTGGACAATTTAGTATCTCTGAACAACATATTATTTGGTTTTTCAAATTTATATAAATGAAATCATTTATACATATTGCTCAACATTCTGTTCTTGAGATTTATTTATGTTGGTTTTTAAAATTTTTATTTATTTATTTATTTATTTATTTATTTATTTATTTATTGTCTAAAGTTTTATATATGTCTCCTTTTTCTCTGCTTGACCCACCCCCCGCTCCAGTGTCTGTGTCCATTGGTTATGCTAATATGCATAGATACAAGTTCTTTGGTTGCTCTCTAACCCTCCCAACTCCCCTCCCTCCCATTTGTTTCTGAATCTATTCTTGTTCATCAAATTATGTTGATCATTATATCCCAGTCTGCTTCATATGAGTGAGATCATGTGATATTTATCTTTCCCTGACTGGCTTATTTCACTTAGCATAATGCTCTTTAGTTCCATCTATGCTGTTGCAATAGGTAAAAGTTCCTTCTATTTTATAGCAGCATAGTATTCCCTTGTGTAGATGTGCCACAGTTTTTTAATCCACTCATCTGCTGATGGGCACTTAGGTTATTTCAAAATCTTAGCTACTGTAAATTGTGCTGCTATGCATATAGAGTGCATATATCCTTTCTTATTGGTCTTTCTGGTCATGCATGTTGTTTTGCTCTAGTACTGATTCATTCATTTACTTGGTATATGGTATAAATGAACAGAAATGGATTTCTCTATTTTTTCAGTCCTTTGCTATTATAAACAGTAGAGATTTGTCTATTCTTGTACCTGTCTCCTGATACAGAAATGCAGCATTCAACTAGCCTGTGTCCACCAGGAGTAGAGCTACTGGGTCAAAAAATACACTCATCTTTAGCTTTACTAGATACTGTCAAATTATTTCTCAAAGTTGTTCAAATTTACACTCCCACTAGCAGTATATAAATATTCTAGTTGTTCCACACTCTTGACAAAACTTCATGCTCATTAATTCATTAATTCAATTAACAAAAGAGTATTGAGGGTCTACTATATGCCAGCAGCTGTCTGAGTGTTGGGGTTGCAGTAGTGAACAAACTTGACAAAACTCCTTGTCTTTTAGAACATATTCTGTAGAGCAGACACTAAAGAAGATAAATAACTAAAATATATAGCATATTAGTGACAAAAACTAAGGTAAAATAATACAACATGAAGGAAGATATGAACTATCAAGATGGGTAGTGAAATTTTAGGTAATATCCAATGAAGTTATCACTGTGGAGGTTTTTAAATAAAGACATAGAAAAAAAATGAAGGAGTAAGCCAGGCAGACATCTGGAGGAGGAACATTATTACAATTAGACCAGGAACAACACAAAGGCTCTGAAGAACAGCAAGAAGCCCAGTGTAGTTGGAGCAGAGAAGCAGAGTAGAATAAGAGGAAATCAGAGTGAGTGAGAACCAGGAGCTAAGCAATTTAAGAACCTGTAGAACTTAATAAGGACTTTGGCTTTTATTGAGGATAATAGAGAGGCAGTAAAGTATTTTGAAGAATACAGTGATATTGTCTGATATGTTCTCACACCAACATTTTGACTACTATATTGCAAATAGCCTAGAGAGGCCATCACTGAAGCAGAAAGATCAACTAGAAGGCTATTATAATGGTCCAGGTAAGAGATACCTGTGAACCTGGGCTATAGTGGTGGCAATGGGGCTGTGAGAAGAGATACAATCCTATCTAATAAAAGAGTAATATGCAAATTAATCATCACTCTGTGACAAAGATGGCCATGCCAATAGGCATAAGATGGCAGTGCCCAGTCTGCTTCATCCCCCTAACTCAAGTAGTCAGGCCTGTTAGCCAGGCAGGTGGTGGGGGAGGCAGAGGGAGTTGAGGGGCAGAGCCAGCAATTGCAGGGACCTGATAAGGGGTGGAGCCAGTGCTCACAGAGGTTTGGGTGTCTTCTGCCCAGGCCTGCAGCCTCAGGCAGAGACCTCCGGCCTGGGAAGGGGCGGAGCCGGTGATCTCAGGGGTTTGGGGGTCGTATGCCCAGGCCTGCAGCCTTGGACAGAGGCTGCAGGCCTGGGAAACCACAAAGGCGTCAATGTCAGGGACCTGGGAAGGGGAAGACTGGTGATCACAGGGGTTTGGGGGCTTCTGCCCAAGCCTGCAGCCTCAGGCAGAGACCTCTGGCTTGGGAAGGTGTGGAGCCAGCAATCACAGGGGTATGGGGGTCTTCTGCCCAGGTCTGCAGCCTTGGGCAGAAGCTGCAGGTCTGGGAAGGGGTGGAGGCATCCATGGTAGGGACCTGGGAAGGGGCAGACCAGTGATCTCAGGGCTTGTGGGTCTTCTGCTCAGGCCTGAAGCCAGGCAGAGATTGCAGGCCTGGAAAGGAGCGGAGCCAGCAATCACAGGGGTTTGGGGGTCTTCTGCCCAGGCCTGAAGCCTTGGGCAGAGACTGCAGGCCTGGGAAGGGGCAGAGGCATCAATGGCAGGGACTTGGGAAGGGGTGGAGCCAGAAAATGCAGGGGTTTAGGTGTCTTCTGCATAGACCTGTGGCCTTGTACAGAGATTGCAAGCCTGGGAAGGGGCAGAGACTGCAGGCCTGGGAAGGGGTGTATCCAGCAATTGCAGGGGTTTGGGGGTCTTCTGCCTATGTCTGCATCCTAGGCCAGAGGCTACAGGCCTGGGTAGGAATGGAGCTGGGATTGGAGGAGCAGGGTGGAGCCGGTGATGGGAGTGAACTACAGAGGAAACACCTTTTCTTACCGTTCAATGACTATGCTCCCTGTATGCCACTGGTAACATTCTTAGTAACCTGGATAATAAGAATCCAAAAAGGTGATCTAGAGATTTTCTACCACACTCCTGGAGAAAAAAAATGTAGGTCTGCTGCTGGAGGGCTAAGACATGTCATATCCTGCCCAAGCCTGTTTGGCTCAGTGCATAATGCCTCAGCCTGCCCACTGCAGGGTCTGGGTTCAATTCTGACCAAGGGCATGTACCTAGGTTGCAGGCTTTTCCCTGGCTGGGGCCCAGGTCAGGACTCATGCAGGATGCAACCAATCAAAGTGTTCTTCTCACTTTGATGTTTCTCTCTGTCTTTCCCTTCTCTTCCACAGTCTCTAAAAAGCAATGTAAACATATCCTCAGGTGAGGATAAAAAAAAAAGAAAGAAATATCATATCCTATGAAAGACACATCTTGAAAATGCCTAAAGAAAGTTATCATTTTTTCATGGTGAAGGGACTGGAGTCTGTGTTGATGAAAACACCTTGTTGGCTGTGGTGACTGGCAGTGCCTGCAGCAGCAGAGTGATGGGGCTGGTGGATTCCCCTGATTAGTCTGGTCACCTCCCACAAAGAGAGGCCACACTGTGGCTTAGGCCTGCTCCCCATGGGGAGCAGGGAGCGGGCCTAAGCCATCAGTAGGACTTCCCCAGAGGGCTACCAATGTGTGGGAGGGGGCAGGCTCAGCTGAGGACCCTCCCCCTGTGCAAGAATTTCATGCACCAAGCACCTTGTCCTGTCTAATAAAAGAGTAATATGCAAATTAAGCATCACTCCATCAAAAAGATGGCCACCCCATAGCCACAATTTGGCAGTGCCCATAGCCACATCTTATCTAATCAAAGAGTAATATGCAAATTAGGCATCACTTCATTACAAATATGGCCACGCCCATAGCCACAGATGGCGGCGCCCAGTCCAGCTTAGCCCTGCCACTGAAGTGGTCAGGCCTGTTAGCCCAGCAGTTGGCAGGGGAGGTGGGGGGACTGAGGGGCAGAACAGCCAATCACTGGAAGCTGCGGGTCCCCTGTCTAGGCCAGAGACCTTTGCCAGAGGCCTGAGGCATGGGCAAGGGTGAAGCCGGTAATCGGAGGGGGCAGGGGCAGAGCCAATAATCAGAGGGGTATGAGGGGGCCATACCCAGGCATAAGGCCTAGGCCAGAGGCCTCAGGCATGAGCAGGGGTAAGGCCGGAGATCACAGGAGACTGGGCTCCACAGAGCCAGTGATCCGAGGGGCAGGGGTGGAGCCTGTGATTGCAGGGGTCTGGGCACCAGTGGAGCTCGCAAAGCAGGGGCTTGAAGATCTTCTGCCCATGCTTGTAGCCTTGGCCAGAGACTGCAGTGGGGCAGGGGCGGAGCCGGTGATCTCAGGGCCTGGGCCGCGGCATAGCTGGTGACCAAAGAGACAAGGGCGGAGCCTGCAATCATAGGGTTCTGGGCATGGGCAGAGCTGGCAATGCAGGGTTCTGGGCATCCTCTGCCCAGGCCTGTAGCCTTGGCCAGAGGCTGTAGTGTGGGAGGGGTGGTGCCCACAATTGGAGGATCCTGGGGTTCCCCTGTCTAGTCCTGCAGCCTTGGCAGAGGCTGCTGGTGGGGCAAGGGCAGAGCCGGTGATGGCAGGGTGCGGTATCAGAGCCAGTGATCACAGAGGCCTGGGTTCTGTGAAGCTGGCAATCAGAGGGGCTTAGGGGTCTTCTGCCCAGGCCTGCAGCCTTGGCCAGAGCTTTCATGCCTGGCCAGGAGTGGAGCTGGGATTGGAGGGGCATGGGTAGAGCTGGTGATCAGATTGAACTACAGAGAAAACATCTTTTCTTTTATTTTTTTTAAATATAGGTCTTTTATTTCTTTCTTTTTTAAAAATCTTTGTTGTTCAGATTATAGTTGTTCTTATTTTCCCCCCATAGCTCCCCTCCTCCCAGTTCCCACACCACCCTCTGCCCTTACCCCACTCCACTGTCTTCATCCATAGGTGTACGATTTTTGTCCAGTCTCTTCCCACACCCCCAGCACCCCTTTCCCCCTGAGAATTGTCTGTCCACTCCCTTTCTATGGCCCTTATTCTATTCTATTCACCAGCTTATTCTGTTTATCAGATGTTTTATTCACTTGATTTTTGGATTCACTTGTTGATAGATATCTATTTGTTGTTCTTTATTTTTCCTTCTTCCTCTTCTCAAAGGATACATTTCAGCATCTAATCTAATAAAAGAGTAATATGCAAATTGACCCTCACTCCATTACACCTAAGCCTCACCCATCAGCCAAGCCATGCCCACCAGCCAATCAGAGTGGCTGTATGCAAATTAACCCAGCCAAGATGGTGGCCAGCAGTCACGGAGCTAGAGTAAACAGGTGGCTTCCATTGCACCAGGAGTAAACTGTCTGCCTAGGCTGGCTGGGCTTCTCCTGGCTTAGGCAACATAGTTGCAATTATAGAAGCCATGGAGCTGAAGCAAACAGCAGGCTTCCATTGCACCAGCAATGGAGGAAACTGTCTGCCTAGGCCAGCTGGGCGCATCTACTAAGGCAACATTCTTTCAATTATAGAAGCCACGGAGCTGAAGCAGACAGGAGGCTTCATTACCTGCCTAAGCCTCAGCTTAAAGGAACAGTGTATCAATTATACAAGATAAATAAACCCCAGAAACCTGCTTCCAGTCAGCCTTGCTGGGACCTTGGGTCAATGGGAGCTGTGGGCAGCCTGAAAGCCTGAAAACAGTCATGAGCCCCTCACCCAGGCTGCCCAAGTACTGTAGTAGGGACCCAAAACCTGAAGGGATTGTGGGCAGCCTGAAAATGGCCCTCAGCCCATCACTCAGGCTGGCCACACCCCAATGGGTGAGTGTCCACATTGGGGGGCTTGGCAAGCCTGCAAACAGCCATCAGCCCTGCACCCAGGCTGGCCAGGTACCCCAGTAGGGACCCAAAACCTGAAGGCACTGTGAGCAGCCTAAAAACGCCCCTCAGCTCCTCACCCAGGCTGCCCAGGCACCCCAGTAGGGACCCAAAACCTGAAGAAACTGTGGGCAGCCTAAAAATGGTCCTCTGCCCATCACCCAGGCTGGCCACACCCCAATGGGGTGAGGGTCCACAGTGGGGGGCTTGGCCAGCGTCCAAATAGTCATCAGCCCCTCACCCAGCTGCCCAGGCATGCCAGCAGGTGGACATCCCCAGAGGGGTCCCAGACTGCGAGAGGGCACAGGCCACACTGAGGGACCTCCCAAGTACACAAATTTTTGTGCACTGGGCCCCTAGTGTGTATGTATGTGTGTGTTTGTATATATATATATATATATATATATATATATATATATATATATATATATAT
>PVJC01002982.1:0-74148 GCA_004026665.1 Murina feae
GGTGGGGGAGGGGGGTGGGGAGGGGGAGGGACTTTTCACTTCTTCATGCATATTCAGCTATATTGAACTTTCTTTAGTTTGAGCTTTGAAAAAGCACTTTTGGAAACAACAATAAAAAACTTTCAGAAAAAAAGACACACTAAGTATGAGGTCACTTGCTGAAATAGGGACCTCAGACCCTGAATTGCAACACTTCTGCTTTCTGACAGTGAAGGGGGAAACTCTTCAGTACTGTAACCTAAGTTTTCGGTGGCACAGAGCATGCCCTCATGACTGTGATCATGGTAGCTGAGATTCAGGCAGAATTTCCATGACTAACCCATTGTGGTGCGAAGAAAATGTCGCAATTTTCATGGTGGTTTTGAAATGAATCAAGCTGAAATTTGATATGAGCTTTCTCAGCTTGGCTGGGAATTTTTCCTCTTAATAAAAATATACTTTTAATGCCTATAAGTCAATCCAAATCTATTGAGCTGGCAAATGGAATGGTGGGTATTTTTTTTAAAAGCCAGTTTCATAAGGAGGAGAGGTTCTTGGCTTTTGTGATACTTGGAAAACGAGCCCTCTGTAGACATACGGGGATAATTCATGTTGGACACAGAGTTGGCTTGGAAAGGCCTCTGATTCTTCATGCCACATGGAATTGCCCATTTTCCATGAATTTCAGTCACACCCTATTTAGTTCAATTAGAAAATGTGGATTCATTTTCCACAGATAGGAGGGATGATATGAGTGACCACAGGTGACCTAAAGCACATCTATTGAAAACACAGAGAAGAAACAGTAAGTATGAGACAAGCAAGCTGTCACCAAAATAACTATTTGCAAGCTCTTAAATGTCTTTGTTTATTCATTGTGGTTCACTGCTCTGGTCTGGAATGGAAGTTTCCTTCCTTTAAAGCCTGGAAACATCACTGTCTCTCATTATCTCTGGAAGCCATCCCTCCTTCTGCATGTGCCTGTCAAGGATCACTAAAGTGGTGGAACTTCTCACCTGGAACCGCTATAATATATTTCTCACTCAAATCCCCATACCACTCCACAGGCTGCCACCAGGGATGTTAAAATACATATTTGAGTGTGTCCCTTCAATTCTTGAAGTTCTTACCACATTTCCATGAAATCCCAGTGCCTTAGAGCTAGTCTCACCTCTCTCTGTCCCTCAGCCAACTTTGTCCCCTCTCCTCTCCTCCTTTCCACTGGGGCCATCCAGGCTTGGCTCCAGCAACTGGGATCTTTTCCAAGAAGCCAGATTGCACCCTAAAGTCTGGCTTGGTTGCTCCCCTAGTCACCCATCACTCCAATCTCAGCATTTAGGACCCTGAACTGACATTCTTATTGACTTATCGATCTTCCACATGAGCCAAGGAAAACACTGTGGCTGTTATCTCTGTTTGTCCCAGGCCTAACATCATTCCTGGCTTGAGGTGAGTGTTCAATAAATAATCAATGAATAAATTAACAAACAACCTTTCTGGGCTTCAGTTTTTCTACCAGAAAAAAAAAAAAGAGAATGATCTGCGCTATCAGCTTTGGAGAGTTATCTAATCTAATAAAAGAGTAATATGCAAATTGACCCTCACTCCATTACACCTAAGCCATGTGCACCATCCAGGCCACGCCCACCAGCCAAGCCACACCCAACAGCCAATCAGAGCGACTATATGCAAATTAACCCAGCCAAGATGGCGGTCAGCAGCCACGGAGCTGGAATAAGCAGGAGGCTTGCCCCAGCGATGCAGGAGCTAAGGTTCCTGTCTGCCTAGGCTGGCTGTGGCCTCTTCTCAAAGCAACAAAGTTTCAATTATAGAAGATAAATAAACCCCAGAGACCTGCTTCCAGCCTTGGGCTCAAGGAAGCACTGGGGGCCTGGGTTGTCAGGGGCAACCCGATCTGGGCTCCAGTTAAAGCAACAAAGCTTCAACTTTAGAAGTTAAATAAATCCCAGATACCAACTTACAGCCAGCCTGGATGCAAACAGCCATCAGCCACTCACCCAGGCTGGCCAGGCAACCAAGCAGGGATCCCCTCCTTGAAGGGGCTGTGGCCAGCCTGCAAACAGCCATTAGCCCCTCACCCAGGCTGGCCAGGCACCCCAGCAGGACCCCCACCCTGATCCGGGACACCCTTCAGGACAAACCAGCCAGCTCCCACCCATGCACCAGGCCTCTATTCTATATAATAAAAAGGTAATATGCAAATTGACCCTAACAGCAGAACCACTGGGAATGACTGGTCACTATGACACACACTGACCACCAGGGGGCAAATGCTCAATGCAGGAGCTGCCCCCTGGTGGTTAGTGCGCTCCCAAAGGGGGAGCTCTGCTTAGCCACAAACCAGGCTGCCAGCTGCCAGCTGCCAGCACAGCAGTGGTGGCAGGAGCCTCTCTCGCCTCCTCAGCAGAGCTAAGGATGTCCAACTGCAGCTTAGGCCTGCTTCCCGCTGGCAAGTGGACATTCTCCGAGGGCCCCCGGGCTGCCAGAGGGATGTCTGGCTGCCAGCTTAGGCCCAATCCCCCAGGAAGCGGGCCTAAGCCAGCAGGTGGACATCTCCCAAGGGGGTCCCAGATTGCTAGAGGGCACAGGCTGGGCTGAGGGATCGCCCCCTCCCAGTGCACAAATTTTTGTGTACCGGGCCTCTATTTCTTTGTTAAATGAGAGATCATGTGAAAACTCTTTCAAATCACAAAGGCAGAATTTTGTTTTCATACACCATTTATGGAATTATGGGATTAGGAGACAGAGATCTAATAGTAAGGCTAACCCTTAATGAAAAAAAAAACAACACATACTTTTTAAACACTAAGATTTAAGATATGAGCAAACTCTAAACCCGCAGGGCTGCAGGGAGGAAATCTCACCCTGCACATAAATCATGTGACTAGTGGTGGAACATCTGTGCAGACTACAGAGATATGCCCATAATTGGGGGTCAAATGAACACCTGTGTTAGCTGACTCACCAACGAAAAAATTCTCATTTGAGCAATGATCAGCTTCTGCAAGAAAATAAGCCCTCCAAAATGTGAAAGGATGTAGCAGGTTAGTTGTGTTTTCATTTACAATCCAGGTGTGATGTTTGCAAGATGCAAGCTGCTGAGAGTAAACAGGTTTGAGCTACTGTTCAGCCACTCTACTACTCCTTCCTTCACACGTGTGCACTCATGTAATCCTCCCCAAAACCCGCACTCTGTAGGTGCTGCTCTATTCCATAAAGAGAGAGAGGGAAGGTCATAGGTTAGATCATTTGCTCAAGGTCAAACTCACAAAGTGACAGGGCCCACATTCCAATTCAGATCTGTGGAATTCTTTCCACTACAGAGCATTGGACAGACAGCAGGAACACTTGACCTTACTTTCCTCATTCAACCAATGGTGAATTCTGAGATTTGTTTCTACATCAAGAACAAGAAAAGATACTAAAAAAAAGTAATTTTCTTTGGTGAAGAAATCACTGTGTGCTTTGATAACAAACTGCCTTTTTTATTTTATTCAAATGTGCTTTAAAAGGACAGAAAAAGAAGCTGACCTCTTTAAGGAAATCTCTGGCAAGAAATGGAAGGAGTTAGGCAAGTTAACTGAGAATGTTTGGCTATTCAGTTCAAAGTAATGTTTACATGGAAACATAAGGCACTGGGATTTCATGGGAACTTGGGAAGAACTTCAAACAGTGAAGGGACATCCTCAGATTTGTACTTTAATATCCCTGGTGGCAGCCTGTGGAGTGGAATATGGCTTAGAATGAGAAGTCTATTACAAGAATAAGAGAGGGATATTAGGAGTTTATTTATTCATCCACTTACTCGTACATTTATTAAATATCTATTACATGCCAGGCATAGTGATAATTTTGAGAATGCAAGTAATCACTCTAAATCAGTGCTATCCATTAAAACTTGGCTGTGGTGATTGGAACCTGCTATATCTGTACTATCCAATATGGTAGTCACTAGTCCCATGTGGCTAATGAGTGCATGGACTATGACTAAGTGTGATTACTGAAATTAAATTAAATTTAAACAGTCACTTGTGGCTAGTGGCAACAAAGATCTCTATCATGACCCAACATCATGGTATTTCTTCTCATTCATGTTGTCCATTCACTGAAGGCATATTTACTGAGAGAACTATGAGCCAGTCTCCAGGCTAGGCATGGGGGATACAGAGGTAGACAAGATAGCCATGGTCCCTGCTTCATGAAACTTGGAGCCCCCTGAGAGAGAGAAACACACACACACACACACATTCTGCTAGTTACTATGAAAGCAAGGTAAAAAGATGAAATTAGCAATGATAGCATAGGGACCAAATTTAGATCAGGAGAAGGGTGCAGGTGTCTTACTGAAGTCTAGCACTGAGGAGAGGTAAAATGCTTCATGTGAATCAATAATATGGCATGTTAACTGGGGAAAAGCAACTTGTCACATTTTCATGCCTTTAAAAACTGCTCACCATAGGCCCAAACTTGCTATGCAAAAGGATTTAGTAAAAATGTATTTCTTTTACGGGAAATAGTAGTTATACTATTGTTCTCAGAAACATAAATTGCACAACCTTTTTGAGATGCCATTTGGCAATACTTATTGACTAAGGTAAATGTGTACACCTTCACATATTCCACTTCTACAAATTAACCTGTAGAAAAGTGTATCTAAGTGTAGAATGCTATACTTATGAGGCCAGTGGTTTTCAGACTGTTTTGCCAGTGTACCTTCTAAAGTGATTTTGAAAACCTACATATCCCCTCACATATCTTAAGTTGACATCTAAAATTTTGTATAAGTTTTAGTCACAAAGGATATACTTTGATATAATCTAAATACTGATATTTTAAAACATAACTTTATTGCTCTCTTAAATACATTCAATATGTATCTGAATACCATAGCAATGTAATAACTACCATTATCCATTTTAAAAGGTCATGAATAAGCTTTTCTTTAACAGTTGAAAATTTTGCATCATTCCTTTCCCCTTCTGGAATTCATATTCATTATACTTCCACTGCTGAATTTATGTATTTTTGGCCTTTGTTAATTACTATCTTTTATGCTATAAAATGCATGTAAATGGAAATTTATGGTTTTATTTCCTGAAATTATAACACTCTAAGTGTAAAAATTATTTTTCTTCTGGACTGAGTTGTTATAATTATTAGTATATGAATGATCAAAACTTATGTATACACACATACCACACATTATGATAACTTATAAGCATAAAAAGTAGAAGTTTATTGTCCCCCCCCAGATACTTCATGCATATTGGATGATTATTACTTAGCACAAAAATGACATGGTTTGGTATCAATTCTATTCCTATTTTTCATTTTATAGTTGTAAGTGCCAAGAAACTTTGTTTACATAAATAGAGGTAGATGGAAATGTAAGGAATTTTATCACAAAGTCAGTTGGTTCTTTGAAGTCCTTTCGAGTTATATACCAAAACTCAGAGAGTGGTCTAGAATCATCAAGAACTATTTTTAAATATATTTTATTGATTTTTTTATAGAGAGGAAGGGAGAGAGATAGAGAGTTAGAAACATTGATGAGAGAGAAACATCGATCAGCTGCCTACTGGGGATGTGCCCGCAACCAAGGTACATGCCCTTGACTAGAATCGAACCTGGGACCTTTCAGTCTGCAGGCTGACGCTCTATCCACTGAGCCAAACCATTTAGGGCACCAAGAACTATTTTTAACAATCCATCAATGTACAGCTCAGTAGAGATTTTCTTCAATTTTGCTAGAAGCAATGAATGGGAAACCAACTGACTTGTAAATGGATTTTTTGTCCAGTTGATAGAGTCACTCAGTTTCTCAATTCCAACGCCAATCTTAGAACTGTCTCTTAGTGTGCACCAGGGGTTTTTATACCCCTGGACTGGACAAGAAATCAGCTGTGCCATATAAAATAGGAGAGGGCAATTGGAAAAGGGAAATAGGAAAAGGAGAAACAGAATGATACCAGGACTCTCAAGAGATAAGTTTGAAGAAAGAACACATAAGAAGATGAGCATTATGAGTAGCCTGAGAAGTTTCCATGGTCCCGTAAGATACAAGTAGTCCCATTCGCAGATCCCTGTCTTAGGCTCCTCTTTGCAGCATTGCTTCTAGAGAAATGATTATGATAGAACTAGAGGCCCTGTGCACAAAAATTTGTGCACTGGGGGTGAGGGGCCCTCAGCCCGGCCTGTACCCTCTCACAGTCTGGGACCCCTTGGGGGATGCCCACCTGCTGGCATGCCTGGCCAGCCTGGGTGAGGGGCTGATGGCTGTGTGCAGGCTTGCCAAGCCCCCCAGTGGGGACCCTCACCCCATGGGGGTGTGGCCAGCCTGGGTGAGGGGCTGAGCGCCGTTTTCAGGCTGCCCACAGCCCCTTCAGGGTTCAGGTCCCTACTGGGGTGCCTGGCTGGAAGCAGGTATCTGGAATTTATTTAACTTCTATAATTGAAACTTTGCTGCTTTGCCCCCCACCCCTGGAAGCCTGGGTTGCCCCTGGCAACCCAAGGTCCCAGCCCAGCAGGTATCTGGAGTTTGTTTATCTTCTATAATTGAAACTTTGTAGCCTTGAGTAGAGCTCAGGGACCCCAGGGTCCTGGCTTCCTCCATTGCCAGGGCAACTCCAACTCTGTGGCTGCCACCATCTTAGTTGAGTTAATTTGCATATTTGCCCCTGATTGGTTGGTGAGCATGGCTTGTGGGCATGCCTTGTGAGGGTTATAACAGAGTGTGGGGTAATTTGCATATTACTCTTTTATTAGATTAGATCATACAATGGAATATTACTTAGCCTTTAAAAGTGTAAGGTTGATCTATGTGACTTACATGGAAAGATGTTTAAGCATACATTACTTAGTAAAAAAAAATGAATCAGAACCGTATATATAGCATGATCACATTAAAAAATTCATCCATTTCTAAAAGTATGTGTAACAAATGGACAATAATTATGTCAGGGAGAGATTGAGATACTAGGGGACTGTACTTTCTAGTTCCCTGGGTTCTTTTAGTTTTTTTAAAGTAAGCACCCATTCCCTTTTTAATTGGGGGAGGGCATGGGAGAAAATGATTGACTCCAGATGTAGCTATCAAAATCTTAGCCAGCTGATTTATGTTATGTGTTTAAGAACTTTCCTAATTTCCAATAATAGTATTCCTGGTAAGAATGAAGGTTGATGCCTGGTGCTTCTATCTATCTCAGCTGCAGCTATACCAACTATCAGACAGAAAGCGCCTGTTTTGTGTCAGGCATATCACATCATTATGTCTCAATTTTACAGCAATCCTCTAAGGCAAGTAGGCATTATTAACCCTGTCATATATAAGAGGAAAGTGGAACTCAGTGTCACTCATCCAAGAATTTGCAAAGCTAGAATTCAAATACAAATGTGCTTACCTAAGAACCATGGTTTATCCAGTACACTGCACCTTTTCCTCAGTGAACCTGTGGGATTATGTTGACTCTCTATAAGGGTTTGCTCTAGGAACTCAAATTTATTTAAGATGGCAAACATTCTATGCCTTTACATTGCTCTGTAATAATCTGGGTAAAAAGATCATGACAAGTTCCTTTAAAGGCAAATGAATAACTTTAAATTTTTATAAAATTTATGCCATAACTATTATACCCATAACTGTTAATAACTTAGACTTGCATATGGCCAGCAAATCTTTTGTTTTAATCCTCACCTGAGGATATTTTTTCCATTGATTTTTAAAGAAAGTGAAAGAGAGAGGGAAAGACAGAGAGAAATATCAATGTGGGAGAAACACATTGACTGGCTGCCTCCTGCATGCGCCCAACCAGGGCCCGGGCCGGGGAGGAGCTTGAAACTGAGGTATGTGCCCTTGACCGAATCGAACCTGGGACCCTTTAAGTCCACAGGCCGATGCTCTATCCACTGAGCCAAACTGGCTAGGGTGGCCAGCAAATCTTTTATAAGCAAAAATCTTTAGGCCCAAAAAAGCCTAGATGAGACCTCAGAAAGGGACAAATGATCAATTCTAGATTATAAGAACTAATAGAACTAAAGGAATTGAGGTAAAGAGACAAATAAAAGAATAAGCTATTTCATCTTAAAGAGGATTCAGAGGTTACCAAAAGAGCAGTTTTCTCAGTGCCCAGGCAACTCAGCTAAAAGAAACAGATTCAGAGAAATAAGGTTGCGAATTTGACCTGGGCCCCTTTGATCATTTTATCCAAGGCCCTGGTTTAAAGATGAAAAACCAAAATCGAAGTGGTGTGAGGCAGGTCCAATGGTCTGCTATAGGGTGATATGCAACCAGGCTGAGGGTCAGTTTCCTTTTAGTGAGCAAGTCACACAGGGCATTCCATCTTAGTCAATGCGCACTACTTAGTCAAAGGAAGAGCAGTCCAACACAGGAAATTTTAATGCATTTGTGAAACAACATCCTAATGTCCACAATTACACAGAAGCCCATATTTATGCTGAGTATAAAATCTGAGGAGGAGATACCACCTGTCTGAAGACCAGTGCCCTTTTCACTGCATTAAGGAGGGTAGTGCCTCCCCAACTGCTAGAAGGACTGATGGGCCCCATTCTCCAGCCCTGGGGGAAACAGAGGACAGAGGTACAAAGTAGTTAAAGTTCTCTTAAAACTCTGACATTCCATGAGTGATTTTAAAAAAATCACAAGCAACTGTATCTCTATAAAAAAGGTAATCTAATTGTACATATCTGAGTGGTGAGTTTTTCCCAGGGCTTCAACACTCGCCTCTCTCTGGGGCCTTGTGTATGCCCTCCCACCGACATTTCTCTCTCCACCTCATCTCTGCAGACAAGTGCCTGACCTGTGGTTTTCAAATGCCACCTCACGAACTGGTATGCATGCATCCATGATAAAGTTACCGCCAGTCATAAGGAGAAAAAGAAGGCCAACATCATGAGTCTCCCAGTAAGCTAAATCTGTTCATTAAAAAAAAAACCTTGGAGATTATATCCCCTCTACCAGGTGATGGCATTCATATTTTTGTTTTGTTTTGTTTTGTTTTAACATGTTTTTTATTGATTTTAGAGAAAGAGAGAGGAGGGAGAGGGAAAGAGAAACACCGATAAGAGAGAAACATCAACATCGATTGGCTGCCTCCTGCACAGGGATTGAGCCTACAACTGCAACTGGGGCATACGAACCGCCAACATCTTGGTGCATGGGACAATGCTCAACCACTGAGGCACACTGGATGAGCGATGGCAATCGTTTTTTAAAATGTGTTTAATTAGTGAAATAAAAATCAGCACTCCCTCACATCAAAAGCCTGTTTTGTTTGGGAGAGGATTCTATGAAATTCCAAAGATTATGAACAACCTCAGGGAGAGATGGCTCAGGTCTCAGGCGATAAAGAGCATCAATGCAGGGCACCTCATAACTAAATAAAGAGACTTCTTCTGGTTCTAAATCCGGGCTCCCTGTTTCCTTACACCTCATCCTTAGCTTGTCACCACCAGATCTAATAACCTTCTAGTGGGTCTCATCAACTTCACTCCTCAAGTGCTCATCACTTTTCTCATTCAGTGAATCAAAGGTAGCAAGGGGCTGAGAAGGCCAAGGCCTCTACACCATACCTTAAACAAAAGTATATGGCTAGAGAAAGGGGTTGATAATTCAGGTTTCCTCCTTAATAATGTGTAGTTTGTTTATTATGTTTTTAGTATGGCTAAGGGTCACTTGAGCATGGTCTTCTGGCAGGTGGTATAGCCCCCTGGATATTACCAGGTCAAACAGAAGCCATAATTGGGCCCTGCCAATCTGTGAGCCACAGGCAGTGGACAGAGGGGGTACTGCAGGCCAAATAAATGTCATGGGCAATCAGAGCTGAACATCACCTGTTCTCTTCTTGCCTCCACATTCATTCCCTAGCTCAGAGGCCTCAGCTGAGCACACTGTGAATGTAACAAGTACTATATAAGCCCCTTTGCTGTGCATAGATTACTTTAACCCCTCTACATTTGTATGCTCAAAGCTACTAGAATAAATGGTCTCAGCATGTAGCAAAAGCAGACATTCTCAAGTCATTGGGCCGAAGGAAGAATTCGAGGGCCCTGACCACATTAAAAGCCTGTTTAATGCATGTGTGAAACAACATCCTAATGTCCACAATTACACAGGAGACCAAAATCCCAGGGGTGGATATGCTGCCTCTGCACACAGTAAGCTTCTGGGCTGGACCACAAATGCAAATGACTACTGAGTACTGTGAACCTCTCCAAGACGAGGGCTGTCTGAACTGAGCTTGCTGTACACCTGAATGTCCCTCCACTCCTCTCACCTGTCAGTTACTTTTCCTCTGAGCAGGCTAATAATAGCTGTAGGTGGCTCAGGCAGCATCGCACTGTTCACTCTTTGTGACTGAGAATAATTCACGCCCTCAAATACTCTCATGAGGCTATGCAACATTTGTTACTTTGATTTATTTAATGTCCACCTGTGTTTCTATAGTATTCATGAGACTTTTGCTACTGACACATTGAATATTTATTACTTTTGTGCTTATTGGATGTGATGGGGTAAAAGATGTGTATGGAACCCATCAAAACTAAGTACAAAACCTGCCAATGAGATGGGCTGCCAAAAGCCAGGACTGCCCCAAGGGGGACCAAGCAGACAGAGGTGAGCACTTCAGTTTTGGTGTGGGCCAATGTTTCTGCAAAGGTATGTTAGTGGACACCCCTGGTTTACATCTGGGATCAGACTCTTGGAAATACTGGGGATAGGCCTTACCACCAGCCCATCTCCTTGAGGTTTGTGAGCTGATTTTGAAACCAGTGCTGGTTGCCAGCTTGAGCTTATTTACTCAACGCAAACCTAGGTTGCGAGCCTTAAGAGTCTTAGGTGAGAAGTCAGGAACCAGGGCAAAGGCACTTCAGGGAGAGGTCCAGGCACAGAACCTGTTCTGAATTAACAGGAGTCAAGACTCATCAATCAGAAGTTCAATCTGTTTCACTTCCTTGGTATAAAGCACTTACTTGACTAAGCACAACCTCTTTTGCTTTTTGTCATCATGCTTAATAAATGCATATTGCTTCTCAAATATCCTGATAGAAAGTGAAGTCTGATCATGACTTGTGTCCCTGAATAGGATCCAGAGCAGCACGTGTACACACACCTACACACACACACACACTTCATAGCCTCATCCACAGACTTGACCTTGACATAACAGAGATCACATCTTCCTCTTTTCTGCATGGTAATGTCAGCCACATTCTTGATCCCCAAGGCCCTATCTGAAGGTCACTGGTAAAGAGACACTGAGGAGTGAGCCGTGGCCCTTGCATGTAAGTTCTCATGTCAAAGCAGCTAGCCTCAAGAGAGCTGAAAGGAATGGCTCACTCACACACACAGTCAGCCAGCAGTCCATCTGGAACACTCCAAATGTCACTCCTGGAGGTTCTTTAAGGCAGGCAGGACACAGTATATGTTGTCCTATTAAACTCGATAATTCACTTAACTGACCTGAAATGCTACAAGGATCAAAGGGGAAATTTAAAATATAAAAAGGGACAGAAAGACCAATAGCTCAAAGCCAGGGATCTAAGTCTTCCCTGAAAATCTGTCTAAGGACTCCAAGAAATGATTTCTTTTCTTAAAAAAATATTTTATTGATTTTTTACAGAGAGGAAGGGAGAGAGATAGAGAGTCAGAAACATCTATGAGAGAGAAATATCAATCAGCCGCCTGTTGCACACCCCGCACTGGGGATGTGCCCGCAACCAAGGTACATGCCCTTGACCGGAATCAAACCTGGGACCTTTCAGTCCGCAGGCCAACACTCTATCCACTGAGCCAAACCGGTTAGGGCCAAGAAATGATTTCTTATGGGAAAAGGCAAAAATGTCAAAATAACTTTTGAATTCAATCACTTGTTTATAGAGATTTATAGAGATTTGGTGTCATTACAAAAATTTTGTGGTAATAGTCACTATTGGCTTCATATATATCATGAAAAACTTCAGTACACAGAGTACAAATTTATAATATAGCATTAATTAAATTTCATGTTTATTGTCTTTTTATTTAATACTCATTTAAACACTGGATGTTAAATCTTGGGAGTATCTAATCCCAAATATAAAAATCCTCCCATGTAAAAATCAGACTCAAATCGTATCATTTTTTTCTAGAGTAAGTGATTTGCCATAGCCTGAGGAAGAGTACTCTCTCAAAGGTCATGGAGGCTTTCTTGGTTGATATTCAATTACTTCAAATATACGTACTTTTTTGTATATTGTCATCAGTTGAAAAAAACTCTGTAACTATTTCAAATTGTGTTTTATAGAGATTCTTAGGAAATGAGATGGGCCACAAACCTGCACTTGAGGGGACACTGTTCTTGGCCCAGCAGTTCCCAATTCACCATCAGATTCTTGACACCAGCCAGGCTTTCTCAACCTTGGTGCTATTGACATTGAGGGCCAGATCGGTCCTTATTTTGGGGTTGTCCTGTGCACTGTGGAATATTTAGTAGCGTCCTTGATTTCTAGCCACTAGATGCCAGTAGCATGTTAATTCCCACCCCCACCCCCCACGCTGTGACAACCAGAAATATCTCCAGACATCACCAAATATCTCCTGGGGAGAGTGGTTGAGAACCGCTGATGCAGACCAACTTCATGCACTGAAATATCTGGCCCAGAGGTCAGGGAGACCTGGGTTCAAATCAAACTCTGCTGCTCACTAGCCAGTTAATCTTGCCCAAATTACTTGGCGTTCTTTATCCCCTGTCTTCCTTAAGAAAATGAGAATCATTACACCTCCTTTACAGGGCTGGTGATGATGAGAATACTCAAAACATACAATATGTCTAGGTGGCACCCCAGTCACTGTTAGTTCCTTCTTTCCTTCCCCTTGCTTGCTCTGGCTGCTATTATTTCACCCACTATAACCTCAGGAGGATAGTAGAAGGCAGATGAAGAAAGGGAGCATACACTTGTAACTGTACTGGAGGAATGGTTCTCACACTAGGACATTACATACACAACTACATTCTTCAGAAGCAACTATCTGCAAATTGTACCTAAAAGATGAATCAGGATTATAAAGATATATTCTACTTACAAATATTCTTAGAAAACACTCCTGAGTCTTCCAAACATTTTGTGAATATTCTAAAATTACAGCTGTAATCATACTGATCAATGTCCAGCTGGATCTCAATTAAAAAAAAACACAAACTTTTATTTATTTTAGAGAGGAAAGCAGAGGGAGAGAGAGAGAGAAACATCAATGATGAGAATCATTGATCCACTGCCTCCTACATACCCCTCACTGGGGATCAAGTCCCCAACCTGGGCAGTGTCCTGATCAGGGGAATCGAACCATAACCTCCTGGTTCATAGGTTGACGGTCAGCCACTGAGCCACACAGGCTGGGCCAGCTGGGCCTCAATGTAAGAAAACTTTGCAGCCCTGGCCAGGTAGCTCAGTTAGTTCAAACATCGTCCAGGCTTGCCAAGGTTACAAGTTTGATCTGGGTCAGGGCACAGAAAAGAATCAATCAATGAATGCAAAAATAAGTGGAACAACAAATTGATGTTTCTCCCTCTCTCTAAACTCAATAAAAAAAAGTCTTTGTAAAACAATATCCCTATTTGTATTACAAAAGGATTCCTCCACATGCATTTAGAGAGTTTTCTTAACACATCTAAAACATAATGCTATTTATTTTTTATGAGGCCGGCATTATCCTAATTCCAAAACCAGATAAAGACACTACAAAGAAAGAGAATTACGGGTAATATCCCTGATAAACATAGATGCTAAAATTCTCAACAAAATATTAGCAATTCGGATCCAGGAATATATTAAAAAGATCATACACCATGAACAAGTGGGATGCAAAGCTAGTACAATATTTACAAGTCAATAAAGGTGATGCATCACATAAACAAATTGAAAGACAAAAATCACATGATCATGTCAATAGACACAGAAAAAGTATTTGACAAAAATTGAAACTAGACCACCAACTTACATCATGTACAAGAATAAAATCAAAATGGATAAAAGACCTAAATGTAAGTCATGAAACCATAAAAATCTTAGAAGAAACCATAGGCAGCAAAATCTCAGACATCTCTCACAGCAATATGTATACCTGTTTACTGATACATCTCCTAGGGCAAATGAAACTAAGGAGAAAATAAACAAATGGAACTACATCAAAATAAAAAGCTTCTGTACAGCAAAAGAAACCATCAACAAAACAACAAGAAAGCCCACTGCATAGGAGAACATATTTGTCAATGATACATCCAATAAGGGGTTAATATCCAAAATATACAAGGAACTCATACAATTTAAGAAAAGGAAGACAAACAATCCAATTTAAAAATGGGCAAAGGACCTAAATAGGCACTTTTCCAAAGTGGACATAAGAAGGCCAAGAGACATATGAAAAAATGCTCAAAGTCACTAATCATCCAAAAGATGTAAATTAAAATGACGATGAGGCTATCACCTCACACATGTCAGAATGACTGTCACCAACAAATCAACAAATGACAAGTGCTGGCAAGGATGTGGAGAAAAGGGAACCCTAGTACACTGCTGGTAGGAATGCAGAGTGGTACAGCCACTGTGAAAAACAGTATGGCGGTCCCTCAAAAATTTTAAAATGGAGCTGCCATTTGACCCAGTGATCCCAGTTCTAGGAATATATCCTAGGAATCCTGAAAAACCAATCAGAAAGAATATATGCATCCCTATGTTCATACAATAGCTAAGATCTGGAAATAGCCCAAGTGCCCATCAGTAGATGAGTGGATAAAAAAGCCGTGGTACATTTACACCATGGACTACTATGCAGCAGTAAAAAAGAAAGATCTCTTACCCTTTGAGACAGCATGGAGGGACTTGGAGAGCATTATGCTAAGTGAAATAAGCCAGTCAGAGAAAGACAAGTGTCACATGATATCACTCATATGTGGAATCTAATGAATAAAATAAATTCATGAACAAAATTGATCCAGAGACACAGAAGCATGGAAAAGACTGCAGAATCTCAGAGGGAAGGTGGGGTGAGGGAGTGGGGATGTGGGGGAAGAGATCAACAAAATAACTTGTATGCATTTATGCATAACCCATGGATACAGACATAAGGTGATGAAGGCCTGGGGCAGAGGGAGGGCAGGGTAGAAGAGGTCACTGGGGGATAAAAGGGGACATACGTAATACTTTCAACAATAACAATTTAAAAACTTAAAACACACACACACAACATAAAGCTATTTATAAAAGACTGGTTTACAGAGGACTCAAAAACACCAATATAGTGGCTATTAGTCTAAATACAACTATTTTATAAAGTGGGTCAAAGGGGTATTTTTAACCCCTTACTTATAAATTACTTGTGTGTATATATCTTTTTTGACATTAAGACCTCAAAGTGAGTGCTAAGAGAATTACAATTAACTTCCCCCCGCCCCATTTTTAACAGTTTTATTGAGGTATACTTTGCATACCACGAAGGTCACCCATTTTAAGAATACAACTTGGTCATTTTTAGTAAATTTACAGAATTGTGTGACCATCGCCACAATCCAGTTTTAGAACCTTTTCAGCACCCCAAATTGATTAGCTCTTAATAGCATTCTCAGGGTGTAGGAAAATGCCTTTTCATTTCCCGGTCCAAATGAATAGGCCTAGAGGCATCTGTAAGAGACTGAGGACAAGTTAAAGTTAGTCTTCATAACTTTCAAATCAGATCCTCATCCTGAGTCCATTGACTTTAAAGCTTTTGACACTTGGCCCTAAACTGACTACCAAGGGTCTGTGGGTGGGGAGGGGAAGATGGAGGGGAAATCCTCTGCTTCCTCAACTGAAAAGGGGGTGGTGTCCATTTAAAGAGATGGGAGTGGGAACAGTTTGATAAGACTCAAATAGAATGGGAAAAAGGCAACAGTTAAAACAAAGAAGGCAAGCAACTGAAGAAGAATGAGAAGGCCTTTTTATAAGTCAATTAGTTCAAACTAGATGCTTAGTTCCCAGGCTGCTTCCCACCTGGAGGCTGGCTGCCATGTGCTTTAATGGAAAATAAACGGGAAATCTCTGCAGTATTGAAGTGTAACAATAAATCTCGTCATGCCGTGGGAACTGCAATATATGGCATAATAAAAGTAAATGTTATGGCACTTGACTTCAAGGCCTATAATCTCCTATTCAATTGGAACATAGAGTCTTCCGTCAGCAAGAGAAAACCGGACAATTTAATTTTTGCTTCTATTCATGCACAGGCCTGTGTTGGAGCTCAGCTGTTTTCTATTGTGTTCCTTGAAGTTTGATACAAACAATATCTCAAACTGACATCAACAACTTAGTTTGGGACCAACTGATTTCATTCCAAATTATCATGGGCTGACAGATGCTGATAGCTACCCACACGAGATCTGAAAAAGCCATGTTCTCTAATTTAATATCATACTAAAATTATAGCTTTATTAAGAGGAACCCGTTTATTTATAGCTAACATTGAAGATTGCAAATGGCTTTCAGGACTGTGTTCTGCTATTCACTGCAGCCCACATTTGGACAGCTTCAATTGTCTGAAGCACCAAAACACATTCTGGTACAAAGCAATAAACACATGCCACAAAAGCAGAGATACAAAAGCAGCCCTGAAGAGAGCCAGTCGCTCTGCAATGTCCTATTCTCCTAGAGAGCACGTATGCATTTGGGCCTAAAGACATTTTGCTCAAAACCCTCTCCTCCCTTTATATACAGTGTATAAATTATACCTCAATAAAGCTGTTATTGGCCCCTGTGATGCTGCAAGATTCCACTTTTCCTTTTAAAAGCATGGGGGCTTCCCGCAGCAGGATTTGATCTTCAGCTCTAGGTTCTTTTTTCTCATGGTAAGGATTTTCTTTTTCTAGTTGGCTTTATCACTTCTATACAAACATTAGAAATAAGCATCTATATCTTTTTTTTTTTTGCAGCACACCCAGCGATTTTATATAATTTTGGAAGACAAGATGAGGAAGCTGGTAGAGATTTAGTATTCTTTACAGATACAGAAGCTGAAGTTCAGAGTCTGTAGTTTATAGAAGGCCACTCAGCCAAGCAGCAGCAGAATCCGCAGCACTCAAATCCAGGTGTGCAGACTCCAGCTCTGTGTTCTTATCTCATGGAAGGCCCTAATCCCTACCTTCCATCCTGCCTGCCTCCCCAGCCTCAGCCCTCCATTTTCAACCTTCATCTAGCACTGACATGGGGATGAACAAAGCTCAAACTCAACATGCTTACATGAATTCATCACATTTTCTCCAAAACCAGTTCTTCCTCCAGACATGCTTATTTCTACCTAACTCAGTTTTTCTCCAGCCACCCAACTTTAAAACCTCATAACTAACAAATCATTATCTCCTCCTACCCACTCCCAAATCCAATCTGTTACAGAGGCCAAGCCATAATGCTCTCGCATTGCTGCTTCGTCATCTATCCCTTCTTTCACAATTCTTTGGTGAGCAGTGTAATTCCTCTCATTGGAACTATCAAATAACCTGACTCTTGACAGCCATCTTTTCTTCATCTCATTTGTCCCAAAAGCTCCATCAGCGATATCTGAATTTTTTTGACCTGATCATGTTCCTTCAGTGTCAACTATCAATGGCTCTCACTGCCTGCAGAGTCAATTGCAAATCCATCTCTCTCCAACTTAATCCAGTTCCTGACTTCCATTTCTAGCCCCTTCCTCTCCACCGTCCACCCCCCACCCCCATGCCAGAATAAACACTCTACTGCAGCCAGGCCGGATCTATGCTCAGCTATCAGCAGTCCCCATGTGATTTCCCTGCACATCTCTGCCTCTACCTAAGCAAATCTAACTTCCAAATCCAGGTAAGTCTGTCCCCCTTCACAGAGTCTGCTCTCATATCCTGGTATCAAGGAGCATCCCCAACTCTGAGCAGCATTACTTTCTACCACTCAGTCATCATTTAGACAGACCATCAGTATTACATCGCTTTTTATTTGCTGTCGTAGGGGCCCAAAGAGACCCTAAAACCCTGGAAAGCAGGGCCTGTGTGTGAGGTTGCCATTCAGCCTTGCACTCGAGTAGTAGGCACTCAAGTATGTAGTGGTTGATTTCATAACGGCCAATTATCATTTCTCACAATGCAAATAACACATATGCTAAATTATTAGCTTTAGGAATTACAGTTTTCTGGTATACTCTTCTCATAAAAATAAGAGCAAACTAAATCTCAGTATCTCTTTATGGACTCCCCAATACCTACAGCTGGTGCTTAGCTTCCACAGTATGAAAAGCTTCCATAGACTAACCCCTTCCATCAATGCCTCCAACATTTACAAACCAGCTTGTTAGACTGAAAAACATGAAATTCATATTTTGGCAATAGCCACCTTAGTCATCTCCAGACCCAAAGAAGACAAAGGTCTAAGGCCAGTGTTCTTCACAAGCAAGGCACAGCCCTGTATATTCTAGAGGTGGGAGAACACCTCCCTTCTTGTGGGAGGCCCCCCACACACAACAGTACCTTCGCTGACACTGTGCCCACCCCTGCCTTGAAATGCGGCCTGAATGCTAAACAGCCACAGAACCAAAACCTAATCAGGCTCATTCCAATGATTCCTTTTCATTCACAGCCAATAACTGCTCTGTTCTTCCCTGCCCTTTAGCCAGGTCAAATGCTACAGCAGGTCAGAGTTTCTATTATTATTGTGTCAACCCAAACTGTCAGAAGCTCTTGGTCATGCTTCCTGACTGAGTTTCTCAAAAGCTGACTGAGGATAAAGAACAGTTTCTGGAAACAAGACAAGTACTTTTGATGTTTACAGTGACAATGACACATCCTACCCCCAAGTCCTCACAGATCAGATCAGAGACTGTAGGTCAGCAGTTTGGAAGATGCAACTCTTTTTGCAGGTTCAGAAGAAAATGGCAACCCAGCAGAGGAGTAATCTCAGGTGATGAGAATGTGTGTTAGGTGCTCTGGTGCCTCTTACAGGGCCTGCCAACTATCAGACATTTGTTTCTAAATTGAGCAGCCAAAAGCAAATGATGCTAGAAATCTTCCACGTCCAATCAATCCCTGGTGGTAGCTGCCAGAGGTTAGGGAAGAGGAGGGGTAAAGGGGAGGTGGGTGTGGTTAAAAAAGGCAACAGAGGGATCCTACTGGCAATGGAATGTTCTGTATCTTGACTGTGGTGGTAGATACACAAATCTGCATGTGTCAAAACTACACAGAACTAAATACACACAAGTACTAGTAAAACTGGGGAACCTGGTGGACTACATTACTGTCAATAAAGTCCGAGTTGTGATCATGCACTACAATTTCATAAGATGTTACCATGGGAGGAACCTGGGTAAAGGGTATATGGGTCTCTGCATTATTTCTTATAACTGTACGCAAAATCTATACTTATTTTGAAATAAAAAATTTTAATTTAAAAAAGGCATATTCTAAAATGTAGCCTCCTCTCTTCTGTAGAATATGAGTGCTAACTCATGACCATGATAAGTACAAAAAAAGATGTAAAGCTAAAACAAATTAGGCCTTGAATTTGAACTTCTTAAAAAGGCTGTCACCCAAGTGAAACCAACAGTGGCCTCAACTACCACACATGTGACCTCAAACCCACCCATGCATATCCCCAAAAGACCCTCCAACATTTTTACCCACAAAGACTTTAGCTACTTTCCCATTTATCACATGGTGGTATCTTGACCTTAGGAAAACTCACTCATGTTCTGAACTAAGTGGCAATTATTATACCAAAGTTCATTTTAATTCAAAGTCAAAACACTTAGTGCCGTGTTCACAATGAACTCTGCCATTCTGCATTTTCACCCATTGACCTCATTACATTAAAAGCATAAATCACTCGAAAAATATGACTATAAGTGCTAATGCCCACTTTTACAAAAAGGTTTATTC
Source organism: Murina feae (assembly GCA_004026665.1). Lineage (NCBI taxonomy): Eukaryota > Metazoa > Chordata > Mammalia > Chiroptera > Vespertilionidae > Murina > Murina feae. Next base: position 19,923 of record PVJC01002982.1, read on the forward strand.
ATCATTTCTTTTCATGGGACCTTGCTAGGAATTTGTAAGGCCAGGGAGAGTAAAATTCCTAAGCATTGTGTTTTAATGTGGGAACCACCATCGCTTCCCTTGTTTATAAAACTGCAACACCTAAAACCAACCAGGGCTGTTAGCCTTGCATTTAAATAGCTGTGTTAGTTCTCATCTGATTGCTTGAAGGGGAAAACTGAACTCTTCAGTTCCTTCAAAATTGTGCAAAGAAAAACAAGAATGTTCTCCTTACCGATGTCATTGCTGCGGTCCAAGAGATCCTTGTCCAGGATGCCGGATAGCGAACTGCCAACCAAGTCAATCTTTGCACCGTCACCCCTACATTCAAAACACAAGTCCAGGCATTTAATAATTGGTGTGTGTCCTTGTCATTTTGTCAGCTTTCTTGTTGCACGCAAGTTAAGGAGTGCGCTGTGTGTGGGGCAGGTGGCACTGTCGCCTGTGAGGAACTCAGTAGGAGCCAACGAGTTCTCCAGCCACACGGGCCTTGATGCAAAGCGACCGACAGACTGGAGGCCCCCCTCTCCAGCACACATTTTCAAAGATGGCTATTTTAATAATGACTGTTCAGCAATGCACCTTTAGCCACAAACCCTCCTGCTGGTACACAGGGTACAACGCAGGCCCTGCCCCTGTCTCCTGGCCAAATAAGCACCAGCAAACAGTAACTGGGAGCTTCCCTTTTAAGGACTAAGGAATGTAGCCAATGCTGCTTGTCAAAGGCCAACTACTTTTAACCTTGAGGAAGAGGTTTGCTGGCCTGGGGCTGAGGCATCAGCCAGGCTGTTGACAGGCGCAAGGTGTCAAGTTGAGATCTGGCAGCCTGAAAGCTGGCACCGGGGACAGGCTGTAAAATTAGACAGCTCTTGGGTGGGTGCCCCCATGCCCATCAGGACACGGGCGACTTCCCTCTGTATTTGGGCAAGGAGGAGCCCTTGGGGACAGGAATGGGCCTCCAAGATGATGAGAGAAACAGCCCATTCATGCACGAGCAGAAGGTTCCTCCAAATTCCTCCAAAAGGGCAGCTCCCAAATGAGATTATCTGAGGTCTGTGATGGCAGCGAAATCAGAAAAAAAAAGTTGCCTATAAAATGAGAGGGAGAAGCCAAGCAGTTGTTCCCAGGACAGCAACAGAAATAGTCCATCTTATGGCTTCTGGCAGTCACCCTGGCCTGAGGCCAAACCACACAATGAGAAACAGATGGGGGTATTGAGAGAGCCAACCCAGGTGGTACCTACTCTGGAGGGGATTATGGTCTCAATGGTAGAAAGAGAGAGACAACCACAAGCCTAAATGGTCTAGGCTGGCTGTGTAAGATACAGGCACATCAAAACCCTTTGGGGAGGTTGGGTTCAGTGCAGGGGATATGCATGGCAGTCCCAGGGCACATGGAGGAGGTGGCATTACGGTTGGGCCTTGGAGGAAAAAGGAGTGAGGTTATCAGTAAGACACATGATTGAGCAAGGATCCAGGGTGGTCAGAGGTCCCAAGGCTAAAGCCTGAGCTCTCCAGAGAGTAGAGAGAGGAGAAAGGTTGGCAAAGATCAGACTGCTGAGCTGAGTACCACAGGGTTCAGTTTGTCCTGGAGGTAATGGGAGGAAGAGGGAAACTGAAGTGGATCTATAAACCTGGAGGTAAAGGAGGGAGTTGACAGGGATGACACCTGGGTTTCTCACTCAAGAGAAGTGGTGGTGGTAGCACTCAGTGTAACATGCATATCCTGTGATGGTAGAGAATACCCAGTGGAAGGAAGTAAGCCCCCATCTGTTCCCGGATGAACAAGACTGACTCAACCTTGGGCATAACTTCAAGCACTCTCAACCAAAGACAAGCAGGGGTGAGAACTCTGGGGAACCAGGGTTGAGCCAAACGGCTTGGTCTTCACCAAGAGAAAATTACAACTCTTAGACTGTGTGTGTGCATTATGAGACTTGCTGGGCTTTTCCGAGCGCAGTAGAAATTCTGAGCTTGGTTGAATCAGAGTTCAAGGAGAACATGGACTACTGTACTTGGAAAAGCGAAGCAGCTTGAACGTCACAGCAGAGCCTTTATATCCCACCTCATCCCAATACCTAAGGTGGTGGGGGCCCTCTTAAGCCAGGTTACTGTAGCATATTGCCCCTCCATCCTTTGTTTACCAAAGCTCAGGCCCCACAGGGCACAATCCCTTGGCCAGATCCCAAACCAACAGGAATGATGGGATTGAGGACCTTTATTTCAAAACATTTAATTGAGAGAGCCCACTAATTTGAATGTGACTTTCTGAATGAAATGTTTTAGAAATGAAGTAGGAAAGCATTTTTTATTCTTTTTCATTATTTTCTTTTTTTGCTTTGTTAATCCTCACCTGAGGCTATTTCCCCATCGATTTTTAGAGAGTGGAAGGGAGGGGGAGAGACAGAGAGAAACATCGTTGTGAGAGGGAGACATCAATTGGTTGCCTCTCACATGTACCCTGACCAGAGTCAGGGATCGAGCCTGCAAGGCAGGTACGTGCCCTGGAATGGAACCTGGTACCTTCAGTTCGTGGGCTGACACTCTGTCTACTGAGCCAAACCTCCTAGGGTACGCATTTTTATTTTTAAAAGTCTTCAAGGCGCTTAATATAATTTTGTATTTATGGAGCCTGAACGATTTGGTGTTGTCTTCCTCCACACTAATAGACTGAACTCAAGTTACACTCACAGCCAGACAGTTCTGCCCTTTTGGGAACACACCAAGGACCTAAAACGTAAAGAACACGTGTTCTGTCCACAGAAACAGGTCATTCAGGGAACAAAAGTCCACCTAATTCCACTGGGCTGCTTTTTTTTCTTGGCCAAAGGGGAGGATGGTCTAAGGTGACACCCTGGTGGGCAGCTGGGGGAAACATCAGAGCAGGTGTTGGTGGAGAGAAGGAGCTTTGCACAGTAGTTAAGCAGCTGTATTGCAGAACAAGTTGGCTGCTTTGGAACATGTGGTTTATTTGCGCATTTTGGTCACTGTGACTTTTGGAGCTGCAATTTTCCTCTTTGATTTGACAGCTGGAAGCTTCCAGTCAAATGAAAGCCTACCTTGAGGGACTGTGGAGAACCCATTATAGGCATACTTCATTTTATGCTGCTTTGCTTTATTTTGCTTCACAGATATTTGTGTTTTATTTTGGTTTAAATATATTTTATTAATTTTTTTACAGAGAGGGAGAGGGATAGAGAGTTAGAAACAGTGATGAGAAAGAAACATCGATCAACTGCCTCCTGCACACTCCCCACTGGGGATGTGCCCGCAAGCAAGGTACATGCTCTTGACCGGAATTGAACCCGGGACCCTTGAGTCCACAGGCCGACGCTCTATCCACTGAGCCAAATCAGTCAGGGTATGTGTTTTGTTTTTTACAGATCAAAGGTTTGTGGCAACCCTGTAATAGGCCATTTAGCACCATTTTCCCAACAGGCTTAGCTTTTTAAAAAAAAACAAAAAACAATAAAATATTTTCAAATTAAGTTATATGCACTGTTTTTTTTTTTCAGTCACAATGCTATTATTGCACATTTAATAGACTATAGTATAGTGTAAACATAACTCTTATACACACTGGGAAACCAAAAATTTGTGTGACTTGCTTTATTGCAATATTTGCTTCATTGTGGTGGTCTGGAACCAAACCTGCAATATCTCTGAGATCTGCCTGCCTATCTGCACTGTGCTTATCTTATCTTGGGCTATGTTATTTTTCTACCCTTACTTCCCCTTTACTGTTGCTCTCAACTAATTTTTGAAAGTTATCTCAAAGCCTTTGGGGAATAGTGCAGGGTAAAAAGAAGTAATTTCAAAGAAGAGGATGTATATCCTCTTGATGTTCATCTGCTTTAATCTGGGAGTAAATGCTAAAGAAATAGTCCAAAACACCCTAGTGGGTTTGGAAGGTTAATATGTCTATCACAGTATTATTCATAATAATGAAAAACTGGAAAAAATCCTGAGAACTTTCTAAATAGGAGAACAGTAGACTAACCTATGGCATTTGGCAAACTTTTATATAGCCATTGAAATGATGGTTATAAATACTTTATGACAACAGGATGTTATGTTACAATGTCAAGGAACAAAGGCAAGTTTAAAACACCTCAATGCACATACATCCATGTGCACTTCTGATATATTAGGAAGAGGGATTTTTTAAAGAGATTGGAAAAATATTTAGTGGTTATTCCAGGGTAGTCTGATGGGTGATTTCTAATATCAAGTTCAGCAGTTGTTACATGGCAGGCTAAAAATCACTTGTGGATTTAGTGAACATTTGCCTTTTTTTCTAAAATGAGAGTGCATTATGTATTTGTGCAATAAATGCATTTTTTCCAAAAGACAAAATTATATGACATTCACTATGATCATACCTATGCAAAACTAATAAAACAAACCAAGTCATACACAGGAAAAAGATGGGAAAGAAGAAGTCCAAAATATTAATAGTAGTTGTCTCTGGGATAAGACGATAGGTGAATTTTTTTTTTCCTTTTAAAATTCACTTTTAATACTGAGACTGTACAATTCTTGCAGCTTCTGCTCTTTCTCCTTTTCTCCCCAACCTTATCATCAAGGTAAAAGGTGAGATTGCCCGCCCCTGCTATAAGCTCTCCTTTAAGGGTTTCCCCCACCACAGATGCCCATGTGATCACCTGGGACCACACCTGGACTCACCTGGGGGGAGTTAACAATCCTAGACTGAGAGGCCCAGGTTATGAGGGCCCACCCTGAAGAAATAGGCCAGTGCCATCTCTGAGTGACCCCTCCCCAGATTCTAAAGTACCAGCCACATTCTGATAGGAAGGAGATTGGGATCCCCTATCTCTCTACTGAGTCCTGATCCTTCATACCAAGAGCCAGACCCAGGCTTTCAGCTAAAATTATCTTCTATACAGGGCCAGAAGAAAGCCTATTTTGAAAACACAGTAGGTGTAGTTTTAAAAAAAGTCTGATCCTTCCAAGTAGGGAAGCTGCAGCTGGTGTTTTGACAGTGTTCAGACTGTGGGTGTGGAAGCGTTTTACAAAGTCTATTTGTAAATGCCTTCACTGTATTTATAGACTCTTACAACAATGCTAATGAGTTTTAGTTCTGAAAAATACCAGAATTTCTGAATTTCTCCAAAGCATGTGTTTGGAGCGGCTGATGCCCAATGAGGTTTCAGTCCTCAATGGTCCTTGCTCTCCTCCAGTCTGCCTAACACACAAGATTTTGCCAAGAAGGATGTTACTAAATTGAACAAAAGAGAAAAAAGTCCATCCTTTTGTAATTTACTAGCTCTCATGAGGGTTTCTGTGTGGTGAGTTTCTCTATCCACAGCTGTTAAATAAAAGGAGAAAATAGAAGAAAGCAGGCATATCACCATACACCCAAAGATAACCATGTAATTTTCTTGTATTTTTCTCAGGAGTTTTGGTTATGGACACTTAAAACACATGAGTTCGATAGGCAACTAGCAGCTAAGAGTCTCCTTGCTTTACCGGTCAGGAACCTAAATCACAGAGAACGAGTTAACTATCCCAAGGATACTCAGCAGGATGGAGTGGAACCTACAATCCCATAGAAATGACAGCAACAACTGATAACTGATGGCCTACCATGAGCCAGGCATGAGGATTGCCCCTTTTATATGTTATTCAATCATCAAAACCACCCCTTGAAATATTTACTCTGCCTCAGGGACACGGAGCTGGACTGCCCAGAGCCTCCTTCAGTGAAGGGCTCGATGTTCCTGCTTGTAGGAATGTTGTTGGTCCCTCCAGGGACTACCCCAGCTGTAGAAAGCCTCCTCGACTAAGGTAAACCTTTTCCAGGGTGGACTACAACACACACTATAAAAGTCTTGCCCATTTCAGTCCAACACAGAACAACTTGGAGGAACCATTTTAGCTTCAAAGCTCCCTATGGAGTTGGTTGAGGCTTTGGTGAGCCAGTACTACAACCTGACATCTCTCTCTGCCCAACACTGTTTCCTTCTTCCTTCAGTGAGCCCCGAACCCTTAAACAGATCCTGCTTACCAAATGCTGCCTCAGAGTCTTTTTCCTGGAGAACCTTAGCTGTGATCCCCTTATTTTCATTATATAGATTAGGAGACGGAGGCTCAGTAAGATTAAGTCACTTGCTGACAAAAGGTTATAAAAGTAGTAGAGTAGTGAGGTCTGGGTTTGAACCTACTAACTTTAACTCCAGGGCCAAAGTTTTGACCACTACTCAAAGCTGCTTCAATTGGCCTCCTGGTCACAGGGCTGGTGAATCATCAAGGATGCCAGGTAGCCTGTCACCACTTCTCACTGCCAGCTGTGTGAATCACCTTTGCTGCCCAAGTTGACATGTACCAGTGATAAACAAAAATCACACACCTAAAAAAATCACTCACCTAACCCACCCTGAAGGGCTGCTCTTCCCACTTAGACTTGAGACATGAGATCGGGTATGTGCACAGTCAGAAACGTAGAAGGTGCGCCATGTGCATCCCTTGAGAACATGAGCTCAGCCAGTGGCATGGCCCAATTTAGCCCAAGTTGGGACAGTTAAGCCAAGACATGTGGCCTGGAAAAGGTGTTGGAGCGCACAGGAAGCCAAGGCAAAGAAACAAGTAAATAAATAAATTAGCAGCATTAAGAGCAGCAACTAAAACACTACCAAGATGACCCGACAGCCTTTCTAGAGGTTAGTGGTGATGAAGGGAAAAAGAGCGAACACACTGATTCCCATTGAACAAAAAAGATCCCAAGTCCCAATGATGACTCTTTTTGGAAATCCTTTCTCCCTGCCATCAGAAGGATCTATTATTATAATGTAAATGTTTGAGCTTTAACTATCTAAAAATTGTTATAGCGGGGGGAAAGAGCTGGGAAGAGAAGAAAAGGAAAAGAAATAGAAAAGCCCCGTCCTCTGCGCTCAGGAAACCACTGAAGTGCACACCGAGAATCCTGTTTTTCTCTAGCTTTCATCCCCGCCCCGGGGGTTATCAACTCAGGTGCACAATGGCAGATGTCAAATATGAAAATCCTAGAGAAATGAGGTGGGTTGCCCTGTCTCTTTCTTGCTCCAACTTCACAACCTTGTTTTATCACCCTCTTCTAATGCAAAACTACCAGGTCCTATAATTCACTTCCTTTGTCCACTGAGGATGAGAGGCCAACAGCTTTTCTGGCTGCCCACTCATCACATCTCAGACTTGGGCTCAGACTACTAAAATGGAATAGAGATCATTCAGCTCAAGCCCTCATGTTATTATGGACAAGGATCCTGTGCTCCAAGGGTGGGTGTTATGTGCCCATGGCCACGCAACTAATTGGTGGCAGAGCTGAAACCAGATGGAAGGTTCCTGATGCTCAGTCATATCTTTGCCCACCACACTTGGGATGTCAATAATCAAATGAGCATCCACATGCATATGTTTTATGATACTAGAGATTTTTTTTCTCTTAAATAAACAACTATCAGAGGGCCCTGTCTGTGCAAGACACAAATATGAAGCCAGTCCTTGGGAAATATTCTGCACAGGGAAGTTACCATGCAGGGAGGTTGAATCCTTCCATCAGGAAAGGCCAAAACTGTAGCAGCAGTAAGCCAGTTTCCTTCACTCATCAGCCTCCTTCCTCTTTCCCAGAAATCCAGATCCAACGGCCCTGCTGATATCTGTGGAGTCCCTGTATACCTACATTACTGTCCCAGGAATCACATACACTTTTTTACTGCAAACTTTCCATTTAAACGTGGGACAGCTTGAGCCAGGCCAGGGGTGCAAGGAGCGGGAAACGGAGTGGTTTTCCTGGCAGCTCTCCCCTTGCACTGCGTCCTTGTTTGGATGAGCACAAACAAGCGTGGCTATTTATAGTTGGTGAAGACACGTTGGAAGGTGATGGGACACTGCCCACTCAATTCTCCTCCAAATTTCTGTTCTTTGTGCCGACTCTGCAGGCGTGTATGGAAATAGGCCTTGCTTCGGAGCTCATCCAGAGCACAACAAGCCCACACCCCACTAAGGCAAAAGGCTGATGACGTCTGCAGCTCTCATCTGCAAACCCACAGCTGGGCATCTCAGAGGGGCAAGGGGCTTTAAAGATGCCTGGAGGAGGGGAACTCTGAGAAAAGTTTGTGGGGGTGCCAGTAGAGGAAGAGTGTTCAAAGCAATAGCCCATGGAAAAAGCATTACATGAACCAATTAGCACTGTGCCTGTGCGAGGTGTCACTACATCCTACTGTTTCCTTGCCCAATTCTGGCCATCGCTGGCAGGAAAATCAACGTGCCTCTGTCTGGACTGGGACTAAACCCTGTCACTACTGTTGGTTCTTGCTGCAGGGAATAAAATTCATTCTAAGTGTGAGTGGAAAGAAAGAAAGAGAGAAGGTTAGACACACTAATGAAATGAGGTCAGCAAATAATACAGACAAGGCAATGGCTCAATGGGATTTCCATGCTCTAGAAATCGACTGTTCTCCCTCAGTCTCCAGCCTTCCCTGAGTTCTGACTCCCCTGACTCTCTCACTGCCTCTGGGGGAGGATGCTCAGGCTTCCACCCCTGAGAGGCCTCCTGATGTGCTCTTTGAGGGGGTCCATATTTCCTTACTCCCGCAGAGCTGCCAAGCCTGACTTGCTTGCCACCATGAAGGAACCCCTCTCCCACCAAAGCTACCCACTAAGTTCTCTCAGGGGAGGGGAAAAAGCACGTGTGTATTAGCTGAGTGCCTCTCAAATGCCAGGGAAGAACCAGGGTCCTCAGGTATCTGCATACCTGGGCAAGGTAGGCCCCATTGTGCCATTTTGCAGAGGCAGAAACTAAGACCCAGGGAAGTGTGCACCTTGCTCAAAGTCACAGGGTAAGTAGAGGGGTGGGTTTTCGATCCTAGTGTGCCTGGCTCCAAAGCAATGTGTGGGCAGGAACTATGTCTGGCCTAGTTACCATAGTTAACTGTTACCTAGAAAAGGGCCTGGCCAAATGTAGGCACCTGATGACTATGCATATAGGTGCACATGCACACATACCATCCTCTCTCATCAGTGAATCCATATGTAAGCACCCATTTTCCATAACCAAGTTTCTCACAAGATAAGTCTATATATGCTTGATGGCCTACGCATTCTCTCTTCAACTCACCCCCAAATCTGTCTCTTGCCCCAAATGATTGCACAGAAGTGCCTTGACTGGGATCACTGAGAGCCAACTAGTGACCAAAGCCCATGGGTGTGTTTCAGTCTTCCCTGGCGCTCACTATAGTGGTAGTTCTCACAGCTTGCTCAGCCCACCAGTAGCATTAGCAACAATGGGAGCTTCCTAGAAATACAAACTTTCTTCCTTAACCCAGTGCTACCGAATTACAAACTTGGGGGAGCTATGATTTCTGTTTTAACAAGCCTGCAGGTGACTACAGTGCACACTCAACTGTGAGATCCATGGATCAGTAGTTGCTCCACCTTCTCTTCTTCCAGCTTCCATGACATCACGCTGCACCTACCCTTTTCAATGGCTCCTACTTCTTCCTCCACCTGATAAACAATTTTCCCCACTGTTGTCTTTACTCTCTTCTTTTCTCCATAATCTCCTGGAGTAATTATAGCCATTCCATGCTTATAACTGCCATTTATGAGCCAACGAAAGCCATCTCTATAAGTTCTAGCCAAGATCTCACTTCTGAATTCTTCGAAGGCATGTCTTGGTCCTGAATTGTAGAAAAGCGAAGGGAAACAAACATCTTACAACTCATCACTAGGGCTCTTTTAAAAGACACTTGGGATTCTTCAGTAATCTAAACTCAAAATGATGGCCCGAGCACCCACATGCACACTTTAACTGCCTTCTTAGGAAACAAGTGTATACGTTCTAGATATATTTCTCTTCCTCTTTTGTTTATTAATTGATTGGTTAGTGTATACCTAGTAAGAATAAAGAACTCTTTAAATGCTGTATTTTGGTGGGCATGGATGGGGGCCAAACACCTCACAGAGCAATCAGGGCCTGGAAGCTTATTTTCTGCTAAATTGTAACCCCAGGGCTTTAGCAGTTCTGATGCCTGTGCAAATCTAAAGAAAAATTAATTTCCATGTGGGTAAGTTGGTCTCAAGAGAGATATCCACCCTCCCCTAAGCACTTAGTTGATGTTTGGCATATAATGTTTACTTAATCTTTGCCTCAAGCTGCTCAACAGTCATTTATCTCCCGGAGTCTCTCTGAAATCCAGGGCCGTATTTTCATTACAAGTAACAATGTTGGGACTGGCCCTCCTCAATGGATCCTGTGCTCCATCCAGTTCTCCCAATTTAGCCCCCAGCCCTTCACAGGAAAAGTACCTGGTGTGTGAAAAATTTAAAGCAATAGGCCATGTCCAAGTAGTATAGGTCTGGGAAGTTACTAAGCCTCCTGCCCACAGCTTGGTGTCCAAGACCCAACTGAGATTCCTCCTCCAACAGATGCTTCCACATCTACAGTCAGTGGACAGTACCCTCTGGGATTCTTGAGCCATGATAATCAACTCCCCATATCCAGAATGTCCTCACTGAATGGCCTGCTACCACCCTGATTACTGAACCTTTCTTATCACTGATCAACTCTCAGAACATTGACATCCATCTGAGAAGACACTGGCTTCCAGAATATCAACCTTACCCCACTTCAGATCTTGCCATCTTCCTGAGCCTTTGACAGCCATGTAGGTAATCCATCTCCAAAGGCAAGCCCCTCTTTCAGACCTACTTCACCTCTGAACTTGTGAGCACCAACTTCATCTTTCTGACCAGCATCTCCTATACTTCTGACAACTGACTTCTCCCACTTTATCCTTGCTTACCTCACTTCCTCCTTATGTTTTTTTTTAGCTTCCCCTCCATTACATACCCCTGTCTATCACTCAAGGCCCCCAGACATCACCCAATCCCATCCCCTGCCCTGCCATCACTTGCCCCCTCTTGGAGAGCAAGGGCTACTCCCTGCTGTAGCAACAATGGACAAAGCTCAGCCTCTACTGCTCCGGCTTCTCTGCTCTTTGGGAAGAAAAAGAAATATATTACAACTTGAGGTGTCTGTGTTTGTGAGATTAACAAACCTGTTCTGGTCTAGCCAGCCCGCTTCTACCTCTTTCCCTATTAGACTTATTTTCTTTTGAAGGCACACACCTGCTCTGCCCCTCAGGTTTCTGGCTTGCTGCCTCCCACTACATGCAATTACTAGAGCTCAGAGCAGCCTGCTTCCTTAGATTTTTTCCTTCAGAGTTTCCTTAGATTTTTCTTTTTTAAATTTTGAACCCTTCTTCCAGGTTTCAGGACCTCTTTTCACAGAGGTTTCTGAACATATATTTATTAAACTGATAATTAACATTATTAGACATAGAACATTACATGTTCCTGTATGTGTGTACAGACATATACAAAAGGTTTAGGCATACTGAAGTATATTTATGATCAAATATCAAAACAAGTGAGTAGGCACCATACTTTTGAGCCCGCATTTTCTCAAGTGTGAAAATAGGGAAGACAGAATGCTTTTTGAACCATAACCACCTTAGTTACATGCTGAGCTGGACAAGACAAGCAGACACTTTCTTTGCCTACTATGAAATAATAACCAAGGCATCCCCAAGGCATAGATTTTCAAACAAAGGAGGCACTTACGGTCTAGGGGAACCCCCTATTAGCATTCAATTTTTAAATCAACCCTGGTATAAAATATTTTTTAAAAAGTCTTTTTTCCCTGTTAAAATTCCATCATGTCCTGGCAGGCATTTCTCAGTGGTTAGAGCATCAACCTGCACACTGAACGGTCATGGGTTTGATTCCAAGTCCAGGTTACATACCTGGATTGTAGGTTTGATCCCCAGCCCTGGTCAGAGCATGTGCAGGAGGCAACTAATTGATCTGTCTCTCTCATACTGATGTTTTTCTCTCTCTCCCTTCCCCCCCTCCTTTTCACTGTTTCTAAAAATTAATGGAAAGAAATCCTTGGGTGAGGATTAACAACAGCAAAAAATTCTATCTTCACTTAATTTCTAGAAATTGGAGGAACATGCTTACCAGTGGATATGTTAATGGCATGCTTCCACTTGCTCAGAATGGACATACAAGTGTGCACCGGTGTCCTCTAACTCCCCTAGACATGATTCATGAAAACTGATCTGCAATGCTTGAGCTCCTCCATTTCTAAGATCCATAACAGTGCTTTGTACATAGTAATCCTGCAATATAATTGTGTTAAGTAAACACATCTAGAAAAGATTCCCCTCTTCCTAAATTTATGTAATTCCTTTTTTCTAAAACATGCCAGTTTCTGTTTAAACAGAAAGAAATGGATCTCTTCTAGAAGCCACATTTGGCAGTGAGCTTTCTGGTTGATGAGAAGAAGCTTCAGCCCAGACACTGCAGCTGGAGTGGTATGCCTGGTTTCCAACAAGAATGGCAAACAATGACATATGTCCGTGGGTTAAATCACCCATCCAACTATCCATCCAGTCAGGTAAATCCTGGCGAAGACATGGGTTCACACAGCAGACAATACCCTTTCACTGGAGGACCACAGATACAAAACTCTTAGAATGTCATTACCATTCCTACCTCAATTAATTTCACAGAACTAAACATGTTCATAAACCACTATATGGGTTGGTTGTCCAATGTAGCCTAGGGTAGGGTCCCATGCTGTGCCACTGGGGCTACTCATACCCCCAGACTCTTTTACCAGATTTCAAGCAGATCAACAGTGTGTTTTGTCATTTTCACAAAATTTTGCCTAGCAAAAATATAAAGTGCATGAAGTACTGAGAAACAATAGCTTTTCTTTGATTTTCTTAATAAAAGTATGTTGAAATCCATGGTATACTAGGTAACTTAGAACATAAAAGACACATATGCTACAGAGCTTACTCAGAGGCATGGAAGGATGACAGGAAAAGTGAACAAAATGTGAGCACTGGCACCTCCCCACTTTTAGGAACCATGGCATTCAACAAGTGTGTTAAATAAGCCACTACCATATGCTCAACCCCATGAAGCATGTGAAAATGACAAAACACACTCTTGATCTGCTTGAAATCTGGTAAAAGAGTCCGGGGGTCTGAGTATCCCCAGTGGCACAGCATGGGACCCTACCCTAGGCTAACCACAGATGTTGGTATCTAGCATTTGGGGGAAAGAGTGACCGTGAGAGATAATGGAAGACTTCTAGAAGAGGGGCATGCTAATTGGGGAGCATTAACAGATGCATGAGAGGCATCCAGGGAAGGAGGGAGGCGCTGTCAAGAACTTGGGAGAATCTAGACCAGTGGATCTGGAAGTGTGGACCCAGGCCAACAGCATGGGTATCACCTGGGAGTGTGTTAGAATGTAAATTCCCAGGCCCACCTCAGCTCTACCAAGTCAGCAACTGTGGGGGTGGGATCCAGTGACCTGAACAAGTTCTCTGGGTTATTCTGATGTATGCCAAGTTTGAGAACCACCGAGTTAGAGTAGGCACTATACTCCCTTCAACTGGCTGCGTCAGTGGCCAGAGCAGGTACTAGCTCTACAGTATCAGCCTGGACTTGCACCTCCTAGGATTGTCAGGGAAGAAACCCAGGGCTTTCCTCCCCCCTCTCCCCTTTCTGCAAACCAGTGCCCTGGGGACTGGGCAGCCACAGAGGCGGAGGGGAGTGGGAGGCCGGGACTGCTCAGACGTCACGTCACACACATTGTGAAGAATAGTTACATTTCCCACTGGCATTTAGACAAACCTCTCTCATGCATCCTCCTTTGCGGCTTATATTTCTAATGGACAACTGGATATTGGGACAGCTGGAAGTGGAGAAGAGCTAAGCAGAGGCGAGGGGTGGGGAATGAGGCCTTTATGAGCCCGGAAAGTTGGCAGTTATTACTCACTCCCTTCCCCCTTGCGCGCAGGTTTAATTGTTGGCTCGAAAAGCCTGAACCTATCCCTTAATGATACAGCTGAGAGCAACCTTTGAAGACAAAGAAACCATCAGAATTGCACTTCTTTTCAGATCAGATCTTTAGAAAGCACAGCAGGGATATTTTGGAAATTGTTACTGACTTAATTGAAATGTCTGAAGTCCCTGGATGACTAACAGAACAAAAGCAGAGTGTTCTCCTTTCACCCACCACAAAATGATGTGCCTCTTTGCTGCTCCATTCTATCTGTTTGCGTAGTTCTTATTCTCTTCAGAAGCTCATAGGTTTACATGACCTTTTTCATCTGAAGTGGTAGCTTCTGGGCTGACCATACTACTGAAGTGGTCTTTGCTAAGATCAAAGTGGTCTTTGCTAGTGCTCAAGTTGTCCTCTTGTGGGCATGTTCAAATGGCCTTCTGCTGTCAGTCAGCAAAAGAGGGTGCAACACGTCCAAATCTGACCAACTCAACAACAGTCCTGGTCCCATTAGTTTCCCCAGGAATATATAAATGCTGTATGATTTCACTTATATGAGACATCTAGGGTAGTCATAGTCATAGAGACAGAGATAATGGCCATTGTCAGGGGGTAAAAGAAGGGGGAGAGGACTTATTGTTTAAGGGATACAGAGTGTAAGTTTTGTGAGATGAAAAGAGGTCTATGGATGGATGGATGGTGGTGATGATTGCACAACATGAATGTACTTAATGCCACTGACCTGTACACTTGAAAATGCTTATGCATCGACCAGACCTTCAAACCTCAGAGGGAAGGTAGGGAAGGGTGGGGGTAAGGGGGAGAGATCAACCAAAGGACTTATATGCAAGCATATAGGCCTAACCAATGGACACAGACAACAGGGGGGTGAGGGCATGCGTGGGGGGTGTAGGGGGTAATGTGGGGATAAAGGACACATATGTAATAACTTAATCAATAAAAATTTAAAAAAAATGAAAATGCTTATGATGGCAAACTTTGTTATGTGTATTTTACCAAAATTTAAAAATCTTTTTTAGAAAGTAAATGAACTATTCTGTCTTATTGCAATACACCCAGTTTGATACACAGTAATAAAAATGACAATGAAAGTAATGATTCACAGGCATGGGGTTACATACTTGAAAATTACCTGTTCCATCCTTTTAGGTGCATTCCATTATCATCTCCAATGAACAAATAAAGTGAGAGAGCAGGGCAGTGACTTGCCAAGGCTTACACTCCTCCTATGAGGTAGGGTGAGACATGAGCCCAGAAGCCTGCCTGACTCTAACACCAGGGCACTGAAGCCCCGTGAGACTTTCATCGTGCAAACTTAGCTCAAAAGAACAAAAATCTGGCGAGTGACTGTGTGTTTACAGGTACATGAAAAGTCCTCCATGCCACCAACTTATATTACATCAACATGTATATTATACATGTATTGGTAGAAAGTTCTGGTAATGAACCTGTGGAGTGATGGGTATCTCACGTCTCGAAGGTACAATGCCCAACTCTGATTCCACATTACTAACACATGAGTCCAGCCAGCCAGTGAACAAATTGGAGTTTTACCAGACACATCTGGAAGGTGTGCCTGAACAAAAATATGTTCCTTAACTTCAAAGGTCTCATAGTTCAGAGACATGTACACTAATATAATCTTTGCCATGCTGGGTCCCGGGTTCCACAATAGGGCTGTGCAGTCAAGGCAGAGGGAGCCTGGGGGTGTGGAACAAGGTACCACAGAGCAGGGAGGACATTAAGGGATGGACCTGCTAGTGAGATGTGTGCACCTCAGGCCAGCAAGACGGCCAGAGGAGAAGGTGGGCTTGGCACCTGCATTTTTAGCCTGAAGGGCCATTGGACTTACTCTAATAAAGCACAGGGAAAACTCCTGCCTGTGAGCAGGACACAGATGCTCTGCAGCTGCTCCCAGCCTCACACTCACTTCTGAGCACACTCACCGGAGTAAGGACAGAAGTGGCAGAGTCCTCGATAGCTTTGTTAATAGGATGGAAGGGCAGCTTCACCTGGCCCCCATCCCTCAGCCAGACACATTCAAGGCTCTTCTCCTGTAACCCTAGGCCACCCCTCACAGACCCCTGTGCCCATCCAGAGGTGAGAGCAGAACAGTACCTGGTGTGGGTCAGGGGACCCACTGGTCGTTCGGGTCTCCTCGGAGGCAGTGCGCCTGGTCTGCTGAGAGAATTGGTCTTGGGTGGCCTTGGCTTTTTTGGTGGTATAGCAGGAACGGAAGGCTTCTGTAAATCCAGTTTTGGCTCTCTGTCTGGTCTTTCTTTAAGTCATTGTTTAAAAAAACAAACAAACAGGAAGAAGACAGATCTAAAGTAAGTGCCAGTACTTAAGTGCAGATTGCTTATTTCATGCTTAAAAAACAACAACAAATCGCCGATGCCATTCATGCCATTTGTGAAGGTGAGGTTGGACATTGAAGAGCATCTTTTTCTCTCTCTCTCTCTCTCTCTCTCTCTATATATATATATATATATATATATATATATATATATATATATATATTTCAGAGAGGAGGTAGGGAGAGGGAGATAGAAACATCAATGATGAGAGAGAATCATTGATCAGCTGTTTCCTGCACACCCCACATTGGGGATAGAGCCCACAACCTAGGCATGTGCCTTAACTGGGAATTGAACCATGACCTACTGATTCATCTTTTATTCTCTGTCAATTTAGAAGAAGCCCTATACAGCAGAACTTAATGATTACCTTTGCTCATGATGGTCTCTCTGCCTAGAGGGTCTTTCCAGCCACAGACCACCCTTATCAAACTTCTACTCATTATTAGGCCTACTTATAAGGCCTGACTGAAACTTGAAGCCACTATATTCCCTTCTCAACAGCTGGACCCATTGAGCCACGAATGGTAACCTTGTATAAACAGGCTCCACTTAGATACTTGCTGGTTGTGTCTATGTTTGGCACAGCCTGGAGGCTATCAGCCCCAAGGGCAGATCTAGTCATTTCTCTAGAATCTTGCAGGGCACTGGGCACATAGCAGTTGCTCAGTAAATGGCTGACAGGCTTGGTAAATGACCTGCAGAACCTGCTGGATGTGGGGAAAAAGAGGCCCGATACCTCTCAGGTCAGCCTGTGTAAAAGACCATAAGCTTATAATGAGGGGACCGTTTCAGGGAACAAAGACTAATTTGGGATTCTTTTTGTGCAGTTTGAACTTGGAAGGTAAATTGGGGCTTCACAGGTATTTTGTTTCCAAGGGTTTTTGGAGTCAAAGCTATTAAAATGAAGTTAAAGCCAGGTCTGCTGGCCCAACTGGGCAATGCTCAGTGACAGCTGCATTTTTTCTGTCCCCAATTAGCCTTGCCCTGTTCCTGGCATAAAAAGCAGGTATCCACAGTCTTCTTTACAAAGACAGAGCTTCAGAGAGTTGCCCACTGGAGGACAGGCGGGGTCCCAATAATCACTTGTAGCTGGAACTCTGAACATGTTGTACTTGCAAACACAAACTCATGTTTGGGTGCCCAGGCCAATTGGCCAAACTTTTAAAAGCCCATCAGCATTTGTGTAGCTAGCACAGTGCTCATCCCCACCATAATTCAGTGGGGGAATATGCCCCATGCAGGAATGTTAGGAACTCATTAGCTGGTACATGGGGAGCAAAGGAGAAAGGACTCGGCTGAAACACAAAGGAAGGGAGATTCCTCCTGCTGAAAGGGATGTAAGGCCAAGCCTTAGGGTGGGGTTGGCTTCCTGGCCTCTCTGTTGCTTTTAAAAAAATATATTTTAATTGATTTTTTAGAGAGAGGGGAAGGGACAAGGAGAAACATCGATGTGAGAGTAAAACATCCATCAGCTGCCTCCTGCATGCCCACAACCTGGGCATGTGCCCTGACTGGGAATTGAACCAGCAACCTTTCAGTGCACAAGATGATGCCCAACCAACTAAGCTATACTGACCAGGGTTGTTACTTTTTTTTTAAAGAAGGGAGGAGAGAAAGGTAGTAAAAGAGGAAAGATATCTTCATATATATTTATCATGGAGTATGTGTCTATTGATTTTAGAGAGAAAGCAAGGGAGAGGGAAGGAGAGAGAGAGAGAGAGAGAGAGAGAGAGAGAGAGAGAGAGAGAGAGAGACAGAGAGAGAGAGAGAGAGAGAGACAGAGAGAGAGAGAAACATTGATGTGAGAGAGAAAAATCAGTTGGTTGCCTCCCATATGTGCCCTGACCGGGGATCAAACTCATAACCTAGGTATGTGCCCTGACTGGGAATTGAACCCACAAATTTTTTGGTGTATAGGATGATTCTCCAACCCTTGTTGCTTTTAACCAGAGCTTCTGCCTTCCTGACCTATTGTGGCACAGAACAATGGATCCTAGGAAGGAAAGGAACCAGAAGTGTGTGGCCACTCGGCCAGCCAAGTAGGGCAGTTATTCACATGTAAGCTGAGTCTTTTTAGCATGGAAAAGAGCAGGAAGTGTCTTTGTCAAGGAGCCTATTAGTCAGGAACTAGCCATGTGTTCTCCATGAGGACAGGTGGCAGTGTTTGGTTATGTCAAAACATTCACTTTTATCATAGAGCTATTTATGTGGCACATGGTCAATGCTATGTTTTCATTGATCTGTGATACATACCTGGCCTTTATAATAAGGTTCCACAACTCAAGTTTTAACTCTTCACTATGAAAGAGGTGTAACTTCTTAAGAGCTCACAATGTCAGTAAAAGTTTTGGCAAGCTGTTATCAAATATTAAATTTTACAATAAAAATTCAGAAAGCCACCCAGGAGCACCTCCAAATAATTGAATTCATTAATTCAGCATTTCTCTTGTGACTTACAAATAACTGCTTTTTAAAATGGAATGTGCTCTGCTTCCTGTTCATAATAACATAGCATTTCCTCCCATGAAATGTGTGATCAATCAAATCTTAGACACCCAATAAATGAGTCCTTCCACAGCATGTAGATTTCCTTGGGAGAGACTCAGAATGGTAAGACTCAAACACATTTGTAAAATTGAGTGTGTGAGATGGGTTAAACTCCTTCCCTGCAAATGACATTTCTAACCACCTTCAGGGGACTGCAGACACTGAGCTGCTTCTTCCAGTTTTCCCATGCTTCCCCTCTCTTAGCACTCTTGACCAAAGACATGTGTCTGTCACCAGGGTCAAAAGCCCAGGAGTGACCGAGGGTGAGAGTGCTGCTGGTAAGGGCAGGATGGTGATGGCAGGAAGATTGGGATGGAAGAGCCCCAGTGTGTTAAGTGACTGGGCCTGTTTTTTTTTTATTTGATGAGAACTTCTGTCCCCCCCCCCCAAAAAAAACCCACTGTATAACCCCCTCTCCTATTTCCTTAGATATGGGATATTTAAAATAAATCAAAATCATATTCTAAAGAAAACAATTTCTGTAAATAATCTACACTAGCCCTGTGACAGACCGCTTTTTCTCTTGCTGTTCTAGAAATGCCAATGAAGACTTGATTTCATACCTTTTTCTTCTGTTCTGTTTGGAAGCGTTTCTGGTCTTTCAGGAGGTATCTTTTTAATTTCATGTTTTCTCTCAGTGGTACCTAGGGGGGAAAGGATACCAGTAATCAGAAAATATTTTCCCTACTCATTTATTAGACACACCAGCATTTTTAATATTTATTAGGAACAACAAAGTTAATAGATTTTTCCCCCTAAGCTGAGTGCTGGTGTTACTTGGCAAATACAAGTTGCTAAGAAACAGAGCAAAAGCCATTTCTGTCCTATGTCATTAAGTTTGCCTGCCTATACATCCTTAATTTATAAGAACACCACTAATATTTTATGATATTGAGGTCTGACTCCCCTAGGCATCAAAATAGTCACAGGAAATTCTTGGGTGCAGGTGAGGAATGTGTATCAATAAATAAAGAAGTCAATCTTCAAAATATGCAAATAAGGGATATTGTTCTCTATACATAAAAAAGAATTTCACAGGGACCTGAGTTCCACTTTGTAGCAGTTTTAAAATATAGCCTCAAAGGGTTCGCTACTCACCCTCCACCCCCACCCCGACATTAAGGGGCAATGTTTATGTCCCCTGTTTGGAATATGGGTGAGCTTGTGACTGCTTCAACCAGTGGCCGACACAATACCATATAATTTCCAAGGTTATGTCCTAAAAGGCCATATAGCTTATGCTTTACTTGTTAGAATATTGAACCTCCATGTAAGAAATGAATTGTCCTGGGGCCATCATGCTGTAGAGGACACGTGTAGGCCAGGTGTAGTCACTCTGTCCTACAGCCCTAGCTGAGCCCAGCCTTCCAGCTACCCATGCCAAGGGGAGCCAGACATGAGAGTGAAGCAGTCATCTTCAAAGTGGATCAGTCAGCCTCAGCTGGTCCAGAATTCTCAGCCGATGCCCCAGACATCATGGAGAAGAGAGACAAGACATCCTGGCCATGCTCAGTTCAAATTCCTGACCCCCAAATTCCTGGGCATAAGAAGATTGTTGTTTTACGCTGCCAAATTTGGGGTGGTTTGCTATACAGCAGTAGTAACTAGAACACATTTTTAAGTGGAGAGATGTGCAAGACTATGTGGTAGTTGTCCCTAAGTCCTTTCATTTTGTGTCTGAATCCCTCAAGTATTACTTTTCCCAAAATGTACCAATTAGCATTTCATCTTTACCCATGTTGACTGCAGCGGCTCCCTCCCCTGGCATTTTCATCAGTGTCAGTAACTTCAGGCATGTAAGAACGCTTGAAAAATAGCTAACACATGAAACCAATCACTCACAAGCACTCCTCTGACTTACGGACTTGGTTGAGTGCTTGACAATTCCTTACATGACCAGCCTTATGGATGGGGTGCTTGGTACTAAAATCTCAATTATATATAGCATAAGAAGCCAAAAGAATTTTTAAAAATTCACTGAACACACACTTCACCCAAATCTCCTTAATGACTCTCTACAAATTAAACACTGTATCTGATTTCTGTCCATTCAATATATGATTTTTGTGTGTAAAATAATCAAACACAAGGAAAGCTGATGATGGGGAAAATATGAATATCTACCTCCCCATTACAAAGTAGTTCCCAATAGCATTCAGCAGGATAAATGAGCAATAATAATCTAGGAAGATCACATGTCGTCTTGCTTTGCCCTCAGAGAGCCAGCATAACCTTGGCAAAACTGTTTAAAAGGATCAGAATTTGTCTACCACGCTACAAGCTGGTCTCCTTATGATAATGGAAAAGTCCAGAATCATTCCTAGAGACACAGGAGGAACTGACAACCCTACTACCATGAAGAACCCAATCCTTGCTACATTCTAGGCTACCTAAGCCCTGGACCACTTAACTCATCAACTTGGCTTCTCATCTGTCACCAAGGCCTCCATGGAAAAGGGTCTTCAGAGACAAGAAAATCAATAACCTGCTTTAATTTCAGCACAATAAAATATTTATCCAGCCAGAACCACTAGGTGGCAAAACTAAACTGCTCAATGCAGAGGAGGATGGGGGCAGAGCAAAGATGTAATTAACATCCCATTTCAGGGCTTAATCTCTGTAATGCTCAACTATGCTGAAGGGAATGAAAATGGAATTTGGGGTCAAGGTGACTTTTCCACCCAAGCTGGTGAGCCAAAAGGACTTAAAAAAAATCCCTCCTAAGGGGAGAAGGTCAAGGGAAAATAAAATGGAGACTTATCTAACACTCTTTGTAATACTTTAAGCAATAAAACAAAATTTAAAAAAAATCCCTCCTAAAAAGTCTGTGAATAACCAATCTAGAAATTTACTTATACATTAAATGCTACAGAAATACCATAATTATTGAGTGTGTAGAACTAAAAATACCCCTACTCTTCTTCTATTGTAGTTGCTAATTTTTAAAATGCCACTTATCTACTTATTCATAGAGGAATTTCTCTCCATAATTAGTTTTTTTTAACAATTATAAAGAGTTCTATTGGGAAATATGAGTTATCATCTTTATGTATGAGACTCCATCGTTGCAATAAGTTACCCAATGTCTGACAGCAAGTCTTCCCGTATTATTCAACCTTAATATCTGAACCGCACAGAAAGAGTGAATTAGACTCTTCCAGATTAAAAAAAAAAATCATGAGGAAAAGTATCTATTGCTAGGAAAAAATTTTTTTGTTGGGGGGTAAGGGAAGTAAGTGAAAATTTTGGTTACCTACATGGGACAGACACTGAAAATTCAGTGCCACTATACATGTTTGTTGACACTTGTGACCTGAGGAAAGTGATCCCCTCCACGCTGATCCTCTATCTGGCAAGCATAGGTGAAGGAGGACAATTAGGTTCTGCTCGCCTCAAAAGCGGTTTATTAGACCAATAAAAACAAAGCAGACAAAAACTGGTTTATTCCAAAGCCAAGTCTTTCTGGTCATTTGCTTGGGGAGGTTAGACCCCCCCCCTTTTTTTTTTGCTGTATCAGGGATACACTTTAATGATATGTTTATTTATTTTTTTTTTTTAGGAAAAACAGTAGTTATTTAAAACTTGCCTGTTGAGACCAAAACATTACTTCCCAATTTGGCATTCTGTGGCATTTGAACCTAAAAATCTTGAGTTCTACCAAGGACACTGTAAATACACACAGAGAATGACGCACATCATGTTGATGGAACAGAAAGGTACCTTACCTGCCCCTTGTTTGATGACAGGAGCGGATGGAGGAGGCGGCTTCTTGGGTCTCTGAAAAAGTGATCAAAATGATACCACATGAGATCGTTGGCAAGCCTGGCCTCTCACATAAGGACAACAGACAGTATTTTCTAGATGTAGTGTGGACAGTCCAGAGTAGTTCTCAAAAAAATTGAGCAATTCTCTCTCTAGGGATGTTAGATTTTGGCACCTTTAAACGAACACTAAAATATATTCAGTCTGCAAAACAAAACTCTGATGGACAAATGAAATACCATTCCGCCTTTTAAATTTGTTAATAGCCTTCTGGAAAAGCTCAGTTCAGCAAAAAATGGCCTGAAACCAGCAAGCACAATGGTTCTCCTACGCTGCAAACACATTTGCAATTAAGATTCAATCTGCTGAATAACCAAGTGATTCAAAAAGAGTCACTGGGGTGGCTTTAAATCAGATCTTCTCTGGATGTGGGACCTCCAACAAAATTCAGGCTCAGGGGCTGGTGCAACTGGGTGGGGTTCTAAGGCTGCTGCCCCTTTCCCTCCTAAAGGCTGCCAGCATGGACCCCCTCAGACCAGCTGAACACTGGAAACTGGAATGGAGTTTCTTGGATTATCAGTCACTTGTTTTACTCTCAAATCTTGTCACTCTATAGGTGACAGAGATAGCAATGCAATCAGTGGCGTCCATTCCTGAACCAGTTCTAGAGTGTCTCTTTGCTCACCAGGATTGACTGTAGGAGAGAGATGGTCAGGTAGAGATCAGCAGATGAGCCTGTCCATCCTCGGCTCTTTATTAGCTGGGTGATTTAGCCAAGCTACCCCTAAGTAAGCAGTTTAGATGGTGGGCAAGAGGTGGGGCTTCAGAATCTGTCATTAAAAATTAGGGCTCTTTGCCCTGGCTGGTTTTTCTCAGCGGTTAAAGCGTCAGCCCAATGGTCTCTGGTTCTATTCTCAGTCAAGGGCATGTACCTCGGTTGTAGGTTGAACCCCAGTGCCGGTCAGGGTGCCCGGGAGGCAACCAGCCAATGTGCTTCTCACATCGATGTTTCTCTCTCTCCCCCTCCTCTCTCCCTCCACTCTCTGGAAAAAAATAATATCTTTGGGTGAGGATTAAAAATAAAAATCCTGCCCTAACCGGTTTGGCTCAGTGGATAAAGCATCGGCCTGTGGACTCAAGGGTCCTAGGTTCGATTCCGGTCAAGGGCATGTACCTTGGTTGCAGGCACATCCCCAGTGGGGAGTGTGCAGGAGGCAGCTGATGGATGTTTCTAGCTCTCTTTCCCTCTCTCTTCCTCTCTGTGAAAAATCAATAAAATATATTAAAAAATAAAAATAAATAAAAATCCTGGCTCTTTCAGTTAATTAGCATGGACACTGGGCAAGTGACCTCACTTAGCTAACCCTTCTCATCTAAAATGGCAATAATATTACCTCCCTTTTAAAGAGAAGATGATTTCAAAGCAGAGGGAGTCAGTAAGCACTGCCTTGTTTAATCCTCATAACAACTCCATAAGTAGTGATACTATTATGCCCATTTTGCAGATGAAATAATTGAGGCCTAGAGAGATGAAGGCATTTCTCCAAGTCACCAGGCTATTAAATGGAGTAAGGGACTAGAAGTCTAGCCTAGAACTGTCTGACCCACAGAGTGCTCTTTCTTAATCATTATGAAGGGTCCATCCTGCCAGAGAGCATCCTCAAGACAAACTATAATGTGGCTGTAAACCACACACAGTCTACAAAAGCAGAAGGAGCTGTAGTTTGTTAAAGATGGGAAAAAAGCCACACAACCAGAATGGGTATCAAATTGCAGCTACAGTATGAGCTTAACTAGGTTATAATACATACAGAAAAAGAATGGAAAACAAGAAATTTATAGTAGTGATCTCAAGAATTACGAGTGCATACATGCATGTGTTTCCTTAATATTTTTCTGTCTTGGGTACATGCATATAGATTTTATTATTAAAAGAAAAAAGCTACTCAAAGGCCACCTCTTCTTGCACACAGATTCCCCCATGGATGTTCCAGTTCACAGATCTTACACTACTCTACCCCAACTCATTCCCTTTTCTGTCTTTGTATAAACTAGACTGGGGACAGCTGTGTGTTTACCTAATAAAGTTATCATTGAAGCTCTGCCAATTACCCTTCCTTTACCTCAAGATCTGAGCAATTTGTTATTCATGAAACTGCCAACACCCTGTGGCCTAATTCTTCCTAGCCAAGCCCCAACAAAGCCTTCCCCACAGAAGTCTTCCTCACCTTCTGTTGGTTTAAAAACTTTTATAACCAACTTCACATGAGCCTCCTCTTGCTGAGGCCGTTCCCCCAGTGACCCTGCCTTAAACCACAGGGCCCCAAATAAAAAAAAAAGACAACTGTAAGTCACCATATTTTCCCAAGATGACTTGCAAAGAACAAAAACCTTGAGTGCTGTGTTGCCTTTGGTATGTAGCAGACATGAAATGTGACAGGGAGGAGCAGAGGGGCACCAAGGGATTTGATGGGCTAACAGCGTGTGAAAAGTGTGCTTGTGGCAAGTGCATGCTTGAATGTGGCAGAGGAAGGAGGCAGAGGTGTGGGGTTTTGTTTGGAGCCCTGGCAGCTGCGGAGGCAGGTGGGGCAGTTTTGAGAGGAAGGAGCAGCTTGTGAGCTGTCTGTCATGCATCCACTACACTTGATCAATGCTGGCCAGATGCCTGATTTGCTTATTAGCAGAGTAGGTTTACAGGTTGTCCTTTTCATTTTCCTTGACTGACTTCCCTCCAATTCCTTCAAACTTAGCTTTGCTTCCTCCTTCGGTGAGAAATGATGACACATTTTCAAATAAGATGTCTTTCACAGTCATTTTAAACAAAAATCAGGGCCAGAGTTCCATGTAGCTTTAGACCAACCCCCAAATAATTGATGAAGAATTGTACATGAGCCTACATTGATTTTTTATTATTATAATGTAATGTAATGAGAAGATAGGCAGTGATAACTGAAAGGCAGGCTGGGTAAATCTGTAGCCAAATGTGACAGCCAAAAATTCATCATAGGAGTTCACAATTCTCATATGAAAAGACGTAAGCTTATCACTTAGTTAATTTCCTCCAAAATATCCAATTGTGATTGGATAAAGAAGATGGGACACCCCTAACCGGTTTGGCTCAGTGGATAGCGCGTTGGCCTGAGAACTGAAAGGTCCCAGGTTCGATTCCGGTCAAGGGCATGTACCTTGGTTGCAGGCACATCCCCAGTGGGAGGTGTGCAGGAGGCAGCTGATCGATGTTTCTCTCTCATCGATGTTTCTAACTCTCTATGCCTCTCCCTTCCTCTCTGTAAAAAATCAATAAAATATATTTTTTTAAAAAAGAAGAAGAAGATGGGACTACAGGGCCCTCCAGATTAAGCAGTAGGTCAACATTTACTCTGTGAGGTTTACCAGTGTTAACCTATAAGTGTGCAGACAGAAACATCTTCAACTTAGGTGAATTTTTTAAGTCATGGATTTTTATTCTGTTTATTCTCTTTAACCTCCCCCTGCCCCATGGTCAGAGTAAAGGACTCCAACTCCAAACTCAGGTGGCTTCAGCCTGCTCAATTTGCCGGTAGATGCTGAAAACAGAGGACCTTAGTGCTATGCTGAGGCCTAGAGGGGCATATCAACAGCTAGGTGGTAGCCAAAGTGAGCCCAGAGCTGATTTCTCTCAATGTCCAGACTGTAGCAATTCATTAAAAAAGAGCCAACGTAAAAATGTTCAGAACAAAATCAATGAGCCAACATCTTCTTATTTAGGCGATTGCATAATAATACCTCCTGATAGGGCAGTGATAACTGAAAGGCAGGCTCCTGAGGTCTTCACATAATATAGTACACATAATCCTGTGTTTAGAGCTGTTGGCTTGGACAGAGGAGCAACAGACAACATCCTTCAGCACATATAATAACTAGATTCAATTTCTTACCATTATTACCAGGAAGGATATAGATATGAATGTTCTGGAGTGAAAACAGCAGGAAGGTAAGTTTTGCTTCCTGCTGAGGGATTTCAAAATTGACTCTGCCCCTTGTTTGGCAAGTCTGGCCAGTCCCGAATGAAAGAACTCATCATCTGGCTCAATCATCCTCCCTGGCATGAGTTTTCATGCACCACTTGGTCTCTTGAGCCAGTCTGCCTTCAACACTCCAGCCCCAAACATTTTGGGGGGCTTTTGTTAGAGGAATGTGGTGAGATTCTGAAAACAAATTTTATCTTGATTTGGGGCCTTGGGAAGTCTGTCTTCAGGCATTTGGCTAAGTTCTCTGGAGGTGTCTGTGTTTGAGGCTGGAGAGGGTGATACAAGTGGATAGTTCCTGACCAGGTACCCTTCATGGAAGTTTCTCCTCTGTCCTTTTCCCCTTGTTCCTGGTGGATTGACAATACATTTGAGATGTGCAGCTGGGGCAATACTCCGGATTTCAGTGTCTATAACTGACCCTTTGCACCCTACAGAGTTCCCAGCACAGGAGATCCTCAGGAGTCACCACAGAACCTGCTCTTGGTGGGGTCTCTCTCAAGTTTCCTCTCCTTAGCCTCTGGTCTGGTGGCCTATATCTATTGTCACCCCCTTAGCTGGGCCCATCCAGATTGCTGGCCTATAGGGTAGTCACCCAGGCTTTGGTATTCAGCTTCTCCCTAAGATATTCTCTCAGTTCAACCCTTGGCTCACTCCTTTGCACCATCCACCCCACCCTGAAAATGATACCTCAACTCCATGCCCAGACCTTATGTCTGGATGGAAGGACCTGGACCTCCCTTGTCTGGGAAGAGAAATCTGACAAGGATCTCGGCTTCCCACTTCCTGTTCTTTCTTACTAGTACAGGAGAGAGTAGCAAGTAGTAGAAGAGAGATAGAGGAAGGGAAGGTGCACCTTGTTACGAAATGACCGAAGGACAAAGGGTTCCTGATTGCAACCATGTACCATGCATGCTGCTATAGATTGAATGCTTGTCCACTGAATGAATCCAAAATTCATGTTGAAACCTAATCCTCAATGTGCTCATGTGTAGAGTAGTTCATTAAGGTGGAGACCTCACAAATAGGATTGGTACCCTTATAAAAGAGACCCCAGAGAACTCCTTTAACTCTTCCACCATGTAAGGATACAGTGAGAGGATACCTGTCTATGAACCAGGAAGTGGACCTGCACCAGATGCCAAATATGCTAGCACCTTAATCTTGGACTTCTCAGCTTTCAGACTGTGAGAAATAAATTTATGTTGTTTATAAGCCACTGAGTCTATGGTATTCTGTTATAGCAGCTCAAATGGATTAAGATACATGAAGGAGAAGCTCAGGGCATGGGCTCTGCTTTCAAAGAGAATACAGTTCAGATGGAGTGATGAGAGACAACCACCTCAAGCGAGAGTATAGTGAATGAGGGGCTTAACTGGGAGAGAACAGGATGCAAGTACAAATGGAGAAGATGGAAGGAGCACCAGCCAGGCCACTTCAGGGAAGCTCAGTTAGGGCTCTGTCATTGGTCCATGCTTAGATGACATTAAAGCCTTGACAATCCCCACCTCTGCAGGTGAAAGTGACCAGGAAACTAAATGTACAGACAAATAATATTATAGGTTAATTTTTCCATACTGCTGGCTATTAGAAGCACATATTTGTTTCTTTTTTGAATATTAAATACAGGGAAATAATTTATTGGACATCTTTGAAAATTGGAAAGAACAGTGGTTCTCAAAAGGCTGAAAAAACATGACTAGGAGCAAAGAAAATTTTGACTGAGAACAGTTCTATAAACCGAGTTGTCAGATGATAGGGGCTAAGGAAAGGAGCCTAAGAACTGGGAAAAGAGTGCAGTCAGAGTTAAGCCAGCAAAATTCACCTAGAGTGGATTAGCCATTATGCAAATCAAGGAAGGGACTTTCTTTCCTGTAAAAGTTGGAACTGCAAAACTCCTGCTGAGTGATCTAGAACAATCTTAAGAGTTGCAGTTGAGTAGAAGGATCTTAAGGTTGGCACTCAATTGTAATTGTGAACATGGTACACCTGCTTGACTGTACCACGATGTGTCTAAAAATTAATATTGAGTAGGAAGGGTCTGGTCAGGCATGAAAACAGAAAAATGGAGAGTTGCTGACACCAATGGTGCGGTACCCTTGTAAGCATCATGTGGATTTAGCTGAATTCAACATAGAGTTCCCTTGGCAAACGGTTCCCTCTGGTGCTTGAGGGGGCCTCAAGCTATACCTGTGAGGGCCTACATGAGAACAACTAGCTCCTCTTTCTTTCAGTCATTGCTCTCTAAGAAAGCACCAAATAAATGATGGTTTTCTACAGAATCTGGTTTCTAAGGAATCAGGTCCATAGGGAACAAATGCCCAAGGCAGGCAGACCCACATGTTTCAAATGGGCCGATGTTCTGTTCTTGTTGCAATTTGTAAGCTGTCAGTCTGTTCCTGAGTAAGTCTCTGTGAGTTGGCAAATGTGAGCGTGCATCAGTCACGGACATGTTTAAAAATCTTTGAAGGTGGGTTTCTGTGTCCCTAGGGCTAAGAGGCAGACCCTCCTCCCCTGTTGAACATTAATTAAGGAAACTATGGAAACCTTAGCAACGCCCAGTTCCTGACATGGCACAAACTCAGAAGAGCCCTCCATGTTAGAACTATAACATTCTCTGGTGATTTTCACAGTTTCTCTTAAAAGGACTGAGGCCTGAGACTTTCTTGAAACATTGTCTTTCAGAAACATTATCTTTCAGAGACCTTCTTCTAATTCAATGACAGTGCAAAGTTGTTGCTGCTGTTCTTGAGAGCCCGTGGTCTCTGTTTTCCTTCAGTAATAATGACAGAGCACTGCTTCATTAGAGCTCTCAGAACATTGAATCTTTCCATTCTGCAATTCAATTTTACTGTCAAGGCTCAAAATAAACAGACAGCCATTGAATTTAGGTTCTCTGGTAAATAGCCTACATAATCACTCTAAAATATGCACCAACAGATCAGTGGCTGCTCTCCGGGAATATCTTGAGGGAAAGCCCCACATTGTCACTCTCTGAAAGGAAGACTGTCAAAAATTCCAAAAGGCCCTGTGGTAACCACTTCAGCAGAAAGTATACTAGCCTTGTGAGGATGCTTCCATGATGCCTACTGATGCAAGAGGTCTGCTGTTGAATAAATGCTGTTTGCTGCTGTATACCCTAATCATCACAGATCATCTTCTTTTCTGGGTGAATGACTACAACCCCCGCCACTGGCAAGACAAGATGACATCTGCTGAAACTAGTGGCAGAATAGTGTTTCAGATTCTGTCACTTACATAGTGCCTTTGTGTTAATGATTCTAATTATCTTTACATAGTTGACTCAGCAAACAACAGCTTCATCTCCAGTCATGTCATCATCATGAACTCACCAATACTGTGGGTGCAGCAATAAAGGCTGGTATAACAACCAATGCCAAGCTGGTTGGCTGGTTTTATAGGCCAGAAAGGATGAGAAAATGATGCAATACTTCGAATGTTCTAAAAGCTAATGTCACATTATACAATCACTTCTCAGCTGTAGGTGTTGCTTTGTCTGACAGATATGGCTATTGTTTCTCTAAAACTGAGTGTTCTGCTTCTTAGGGATAAGATTAAAAGATATATCAAAGAGATTTTGGCTGTTTGTCTCAGGTTGGAGAGATGTCCATGAAGTCCCAAAAAGTATGCATGCCTCAACAAGCAAGCCAAGATGAGTCTACTCATCACTGACAACTTTACTCTTTCAGTGTAAATCTTCCCTTAATACCTTATATAACAAAGGAGGGCTTTTAGAAAAGTATACCATGGAGCCTCTCTCACCTGAGTGAATTTATTTGCTCCACTAAAATATGACTGGGAACTAGAAGGCAGGGTGCCATCATGTAGGCAACCAGAAGCTTTTCCCATTTGTTAAAAGAATGATCCAGACTTTATCTTAGCCTTCAAAATTATATTACCTCAATCAGAACCAAGAAGGTGGCAAATGTCTAATAGGACAGCATACTTGCTCTTTCCTTAGCAAAGAGAGAAGAGTCACCATGAAGGTCTTGGCATTTAAATGCTTCAGGGTGTGACCACCTTATATTAGGCTTGCAAAAATCAGTTGCCCTAAATAATTTGGCTCAGGGAATAGAGTGTTGGCCTGCAGATTGAAGGGTCTTGGGTTTGATTCAGATCAAGGGCACATACCTCAGTTGCAGGCTCAATCCTCAGTCCTGGACATGTGGGGAGGCAACCAATTGATGTGTATCTCTCACACTGATGTTTCCCTCTCTCCGTGTCACTCTCCACTCCCTTCCACTCTTTCTAAATATCAATGGAAAAATATCCCCGGGTAAGGCTTTAAAAAAAAAAGGTGATAAGAGTGAGACATGCAGTCTACATTACCCTATTGCCTCTACTCCCTAGGAGAGGCCCACATCAGTGTCCTTTTAGAAAATGTGACAAGTTTCTACAACTCTGAATAGAAGACCTACTGCTCAACTCTAAGTGCACAAGGGCATCAACCATGTATACTCTTTACTTCCCATCAGCCAGCACGGAGGCTAACCCAGAGAAGGAACCCAACAAATACAGAGTGAATAAATGAACATAAAGCACAATTGTCATAAAGCAGATCCTGAAAAATATAAGAAATAACATGAAGATTATGTCATTCGTGCTCACTTGTCTCTAAAAATATATTTTATAAAGCACTGTATTTCTTCTTAAAGACTATATAAATCCTTAGATTCATTGGGATTACCATAGAAGTTCACTAAGATACCAACAATAACTCGGTGTTGACTTGGGCAGCTGAAGTAAAAAGAACCAGAGTCAGATTTCTAGCCTTACTGCATAGTTTTACCTGGAGCCTTCCCACATTTGTAGTAATAATAATTACAAAGACTTGGAATAGTTCACATGTATGGGACATTCACCAAGTACCAGGTGCTGTGCTAAAGAATTCATAGGCATCATCTCAGATATCTTTTCAAGAGTTCAACAGGGTATTTACAATTTTTCTCACAATTTTATAGATGATAATACTGAGGCTTAGAGATATTCAGTAAGTTGAACTGAACAAGTAAGTGTCAGAGCCAGGATTCAAGCCCATGTCTATCAGATGCTACAGTCTAGAGTCACAAACACTATACTCTATAAATGTTTGCGAAACTTCATTTCTGTGTCTTATTGTTTCAAAACACTTGCTATCTAGTTGTGACTAAGTGTTAGTGTCTGTTTTTGTCAGGGATGATTCTGTCAACTGATACCCACCACTGCGATCAACTGTCATCAGTAAAAAAGGCTCAAGTGAGTTTGCATGATGGAAAATTTCTTTACAGAATGGTGAGCTCTTCTCAGTTCTGTGAATTTATCCCCCTCCTAAAATATAACTGGGAACTGGAAAGTGGGGCTGTTATCACTTAAACAGATATATGCTCCTATACCAGCACTTCCAACACTAATTTGCAAACAGATCACCTGAGGATCTTGTTAAAATGCAGGCTCTGATGTACCAGGTCTAGGGTGTGGTCTGAGTATTTCTAAAAAGCTACTGTTAATGCTGATCAAGTGTGGTCCATGGACCAGCAATAAGTATCAAGGATCTAGAAAACACTAGAAAACAGAATCTAGATTCTCTAGACCCCAAACTTAATTCCAAGAGAGAATAATAAGTGTGGAACAGAACATCCTTCGGCTAAACAATGAAAGAAAGTGAGCTAGAAGAAGCCTAAAGGGTGTGTCCCTAGGCTTCAAACCAATCTAACAATCTGCTGGGCACAATCTCGGTGGGCATTAACACCATCTAGCTTCTTGAACAATTATATCCATTCATATAAGCTGCACCTACACCATCAATGCTGTTTAGTATCCTTGGCAACCAGTCCTCCAGCATTGTAGCTATCCTTTTCAAACCTCAGCTCCATGGGAATTGTGATGGGTCAAGTCAAGTTCATGGTCCAGTAACAGAGCCCTCAGGGGCATGAAGAGGGGCCTCGACCAAGAAGAAGTCATGTGAAAGCATGAGCAAAGAGCCCTGAGGTGCAGAACAGGATGAGTAAGACCAAATCTCTGACCCCTTACAATGTAAAGTGCTTCTAACTTTTTAATATATCTTGTTACATGATCAGCTGAGAAACAATACACCTGAAGTGAGGCAAGCAAAGATGGACTGGCTCGTTTAAACAAGAGCATCATATAACAGGGCTCCACAAAGAAAGAAACCACAGATCAGAGCTGTGTATATCATATGTGGATGTGTGTGTATACATGTCCATATATGTGCAAATATATATACACACATAGTATAAGATTAGCAGGCCTCACTCTGCAGCCTTAGCTTCACAATGTATTTTTCAGCCACTTCCACAATATTAGCCACTTCACCACGCCAAGGACATGCTACATGAACACTGGCAGTCCACTTACCAAATGGAGCCCCCTAGGGTTCTCGCTTAAATGTGCAGGTATTATACCCAGTGCTTTACATAACCTCAGTGCTTTACATACATTATCTTGTTTATTCATGCAACAAGAATATAATAGGGATCACTGTTTCCAGCCAACAGATGAGGAAACCGAAATCAAAGCCAGGAAGACTTACATTCCCCTCCTTTTCAAAGTCAGGTGGGAGCAACTTCACGAAGTTATCAGGGAACACTCCTCGTCTGCCGTTGAGCTCTCCTTCCCACCAGCCTACATCGATGCAATCCTAGGAAACAGAAGAGCAGAGAATGAGAAATGGGGCAAGCATGCTCCAGACATATCTGACATCCCTTTTAGAGAGAACAGAGGCCCTTTCGTTGAGGCCACTATCTATGCAACAATGGTTACTAAGACTAAGTCAGCACAAACCCCAAAGTCAGATGGGAGAACAAAAGCTTAAGTGTGCTAGAGCTGTTGGCTGAGACTCAAAATCCACTGCTGAATCAAAAAGATCTTTTTCCCCCTTTAAATATTTTGGAAGATATGGGTTTTCTTCGTTTTAATTTTACTGAAATAAAAATATTTCATTAACTGCAAATGTGCTTTAGAAAAATCACATGCACAAATATCCTCTTTGATTAGCTGGTCGCAAAGTGTGTCAAAATTAAAGAGGGCTTTCCGACAGGCAGCCAAGCATAAGAAAAATTATACTTCCCACAAGCTCATTAATGTACTGCTGTCCTTCACCTTCTCCTTTCTATGTTGATGAGACAGAGTTGTCAACATGAAAAGCCTTTCCTCCACCTTACAGAATTCATTGTTTGCTTACTAAATTAATGAGTAAATCTATTTTATCTTCCAGATCAAACTTGCTTCCCCTTGAGTAATCCCTATTCTGTTCATTCACTTGTCAAACATTTATGAGTGCCTATTCTGTGTCAGGTGCTAAGGAGAGAACAAGAGCCAGCCTTTGCCAGACTTCCATCCTGAACCTAATGGCCTCATGGTTCTCCTTATGCTACCAAATCATTTCTATTTTCCTCCATATCCAATTGGTTGGACATCTGATTTGTTCTAGTTTTATAACCTATCTCACATTTGTCTTCTGGGTCCAATTCCACCTCTACCACTTCAATCCAAGGCTCACCTGGCCTACTGTAAATCTCCTCACTTGGGCATTTCTTCCTGCCCCGTGTACATACAATACACACACCACTGTCAAGCATGCATCCTTCAGGAAAAATCTGATCCTCAGACCGTATCAACAACTTCCAGCTAAAGTCCAAAATGAATTAAGGCTTTCAAAAAATACTAGGAACACAGAGGACTTTTAAAGTTACATCTGAAGCAGTAAATGCTCAAGAAAATGAGGAAATCATGCTCAGGGCTCATAGAGAGACCTACTCATGGTCCTTCACAATACCAAGGCCAGGAGGGCTTAAGTGGCAGATGTACAGCTGGCCTAGGACTTGGTTGTCGGGCCCTGGAGGTCCATGGCTTATGTAACTCACTTGTGCCTTGCTAGATCATACATTCCAGCAAGGCGAGGAACACATGTCACTTTTCGCCATTACACCCCCAGTCTATTTCACAATGCCAGATAGAAAAAATATTTGTGGAATCAATGAAGACTCTTTCTAACCCTGAGTTCTGTGATCTCCTGCTGTTTAATACTTGGATTGCTGCAGGACAAGATAGCCTAGCCTCTGCATACCTTAACTCATGATGATTCTACACAAGTTAACATAATGCCCACCTCAGGTGAGAAGTGATCACCAACATCCCTTCCCCACAGTGGCGTCTGTTACAAGGGTGAACTGAACTTTCAGAAGAGAATATGGGTTTTAGAAATGGGTCCTTAATCACAGACCAAATACCAGTTCCAAGCAACACCGCAAAAGAGACACTTGAAGCAATCAAGTTCAGATTTACCCAGAACAATACAAGATTCAAAAGACTTCCAACATGAGAGCATGCTTATCTTCCTTGGAAAATGACAATGAGAAGTCCAGGTAAGTATTCTGGTCCTGACCTCATCACATCCCCTAAATGATCTAGCATCAGTCCCCAAAGAAGGGATTCATGAACAAGGGTGGTGGTGGCAGATGTGATGATGGCTTCTGAGGCTCTTTTAACTCTGAGATGTTATGTCATGAACAATACCAGAAAAGTTTATGGGGCTGGAATTTGTTTATAACCAAGTGTTAGAAATTGTTTTAGCTATGGGGATCTGCTTCTGAGGAAATTCCTGGCACATTCTTTCCTCCTCTTTCTCTAGACAAGTCCTTCTCATCTTCAAAACCTACTTGAAACTGACCTTTAGGAAGGTGACTAAAATGAATGCTTTATCTTTTCTTTAACACTCTATGTTAATTTGCACTTCATGATATTCAATGCAACAGATAGCTATTAAATGCAAAATATGCTTAGGTTGCTCTGTAGGCACTAAACATTAAACATGCAGAGAACATTAAACCCAGAGAGTTTAGAGATTTACATGAAAGACAGACACACATTATTATACAAGGTCTTTTTTGGTAAACTGGTATTAACCAAGACATCTGGTACCAAAGACTAGAGAATCATTAATAGCTTTTCAAAAACTCTTCAATCTTTTCATGTGTGAAGGGTTTGCTTATGTGAGGACTGTACTTCCCTTCACAATCATTTCTGGTCATTTGATAGAGAATTATGCCCACAAAAGTCACTACACAAATATTGGAGAGAGAGAGAGAGAGAGAGAGAGAGAGAGAGAGAGAGAGAGAGAGAGAGAAAGAAACAGCAATGATTAAGTGAGAATCATTGATAAGCTGCCTCCTACAAGACCCCTACTGGGGACTGAGCCTGCAACCCAGGCATGTGCCTTGACTGGGAAGCAAACCATGACCTCCTGGTTCATAGGTCGACACTCAACTACTGAGTACACCAGATGGGCTGCTACATTTCTTTTCAAAGGTGACTTGACTTTGGGTAAGTAAACACACAATGTATACAGATGATGTATCATAGAATTGTACACTTGAAGCCTATATAAATTAAAACCCCAATATATTTACTTTTTTTAAAAAAGGCTTTTTTTTCAAACTTTCTGAATGGTGCAAATCCATGCTTTGCCTTAGCCTTATGCAAGCAGTAACCCAAGAACCACTGTTATGAAGCCTTTTGCTTTGTATGTGAGAGAAAATAATGCAATTGTAATAAGCAAAAGCATATTCAGAATAACTTTAGTACTGATGCATGCCTACAGGGGAAAACAATGCATCTCACATTATAGTTATTATATCTCCCATCAATGGTGAATGGCTCATCTATAGTTTGATTTTTGGGGAAAACACTAACAGTGCTAATTATTGTGTAATTCAAGGTAACGGAAAGAACAAGACAGAACACAATCTACTTGTTCTGATTAGTATAAGAACAAACACAAGGCTCATAGATGAGATAAGTACATTAAAAAAAAAAAAGAAAAGAAAAGTGAGTGACTGAATATCAACCTAGGAAGCAGAAGGTCATGGTTCAATTCCAGATTAGTGCATATCCCTGGGTTGCAGTCTCGATCCCCAGTAGGGGGCATGCAGGAGGCAGCCGATGAATGATTCTCTCTCATCACTGATGTTTCTATTTCTCTCTCCCTCTCCCTTCTTCTCTGAAATCAATAAAAATATTTTTTAAAAGAAAATTTCCACCCTGGACAGCTTGGCTCAGTGGATAGAGCGTTAGCCTGCAGACTAAAGGTTCCCGGGTTCGATTCTGGCCAAGGGCACATGCCTGGGTTGTGGGCTCATTCCCCAGTTGGTGGTGTGCAGGAGGCAGCCGATCAATGATTCTTTCTCATCATTGATGTTTCTATCTCTCTCTTCTTCTCCCTTCCTCTCTGAGATCAATAAAGAAAAAGATTTAAAAATAAAATGGAAAAAAAAAGAAAATTTCCAATGTGACTCAGAACACAAAGAAAAGTGAAAATGGGAGCCTGCTGCAGGACAGAAAGCAGCTGCAGGTCAAGGTGCCAGCAGTGGGATGGAGACTTACAGAGAACCAAGGCATTATTTTTCTAGCAAAATAAGCCAATTTAAGGGAAACAGAAACAATTTTGATAGCAAGATGAGAAGTGAAAATAAGTCCCCCTCAACAAACCAGACAAAACAACTAGCCTTTGATGGCAAAGATGAAGAGAGAATTATTAGTATAAGGGCTGTGCTTCCCGTAATGTAAAAGAACAGCAAATTCAATTTATTTACTAAGGATTTGAAATATGCAGGACAGGAGAGGAATTCAAGGGTAAAAAAAAAACACAAAAAACCATCATTGTATCCTCATGGGGCTCCCAAGCTCAGAGCCTAGTGGAAGATGCAGACACAGTGAATCGATATGGCACAGAAACACTGACAAGAGTGCTAGCCTGGATTTCAAAACAAATGGGACCCTGAGAAGCTGGGCAACCTGAAAGGAAAGAATGAGGGCAAGAACTGAGATGATGAGAAGGGTCAAGGGCAAGATCACCAAGTGTGAAGAAAGGGAAGACAGAACAAAATATTCAAGAATTGGTGCTTAGAGTCCTGGCTGGTGTGGCTCAGTGGCTTGTCATCCCATGCACCAAAAGGTCGCTAGTTCGATTCCTGGTCAGGGCACATGCCCAGGTTGTAGGCTTGATCTCTAGTAGGGGGCATGTAGGAGGCAGCCAATCAATTATGCTCTCTCATCATTGATGTTTCTATCTCTCATTCATGAAGAAAGTGAGTATTGTATGATTTTGCTGTGGTTGTTAAATGAGTTGTGGAGTGCCCAGAGGGGAACTCACACCCTCAGCATCCCACCAGCAATACGGAAAGCGATGTTTAATATTTACTAATGAACGCCTTCTGTGCGGAGCTTCAGGGGGGCTGTTGAAAGAAAGCTCCATGGAAGCCAGAACCCAGGAGTACTCAGCTCTGCCTTTGCTTGTTAACACATCCCCAAGAGATGCAATTATTCTGCTTGATTGGGATTTCTGCTCATAATTCCCAGCATCCCCATAAGTTGGTTACTAAAGCAGCTTATCAGTACACAGTTTATGAGGAGACAGGGAGAAAAAGAAAGCTATGGTCTATCTCAGTGTCAGCAAAAATGCCTGGCGGACCACAATTAATGAGGAAAGCCGAGGAGGGTCCCAGGGATAAGCCCACTCAAGAATATGTTACAGTCCAAATGTCAACATCCTTGGATCATGGAGGCTTAGGCAGTCATTAACTGTTTTGTGATATTGGCAAGTTATGACCTCAAAGAGTTCATCTACTTGTAAAAAAAATCCTGACTTTTTGTTGGGCAATAACATACAAGTTTTGCTACAGTAGTTCTGATTTTTTCATTTTACAATAGGAATAACAAAGGAATAACAGGTGAAGGGCATAGCCATGATCGTTATGAAGGTCAAAGGTTACCATATTGTAAAACTGGTAACAAAAGAAATCGATGAGTAACACACAAAAATCAGTAATCAAGCTTTCTTTTGGCCAATATTAACTGAAAAAATGTATTGATGTGTAAAAACTGTACAAACGGTCTCTGACTTTTGATGATTCAACTTAAGATTTTTTTACTTTACAATGGTGCAAAAACGATATGCATTCAGTAGAAAACATACTTGAAATTTTGACCTTTTCCCAGGCTAGCAATATGTGGTATGATACTCTCTCTGATTCTGGGCTGCAGTAGAGCTGCAGCTCCCAGTCAGCCATGTGATCATGAGGATGAACAACCAATATTGTACAGTGTAGTCATTGTGTTGGGTGATTTTTCCTAAATGTAGAGTAATATAATTGTTCTGAGCACAGATAAGGTAGGCTAAGCTAAGCTATGATGTTCCATAGGTTAGGTATATTAAATGCATTTCCAACTTAAGATATTTTCAAGTCATAATGGTTTTAATCAGGATGCAATTTCAGCGTAAGTCGAGGAGCATTTGTATTGAGAAATGCCCTCATGTCTTTTATAAGCTACTCATACTATCCCTTGCATTTTCCTGCTTCTTCATATATGTGATAAGTTGTGACTGCATATTCTTTAAAAACTGTGTATGCTGTCTTGTTGACAAACTGGATTTTAGTGCCTTCCTTGCAAGAGTGTTGAGTTTTGTTATGGTGGGCAAGTTACTTGCAGATCAGCTTCACTTGTCAAGGCTTGGCTTTAGATTTTGTCAGGATAGGTCTAGTGTAGTGCTATGGCTGCCCTTTCCTGGTTCCCAATTGAGTACCAGGCATTTTCAGCAAGGTTTTCCTATCTTGCTTGGACAGAATTCCAATCTCTCCCATCACTGGTGACGTCAGAGATAGCCACTCACATCACAGCTCACCCCCAATCACTGAATTTATTTTCTGCCAGGCCTGGTGGAGTCTTGCCCTATTGGTATGTAGCTTAACATTTGGTCAAAGATTCAACGGACAACTATAAGCAGACATCTGGAGTTCTTTCTGTGTACGGATCGCTACTTTGCAATTCCCACCCTGAAAATTCCAGGTACCTTGGTAGCCCTGAATTACAATTTATTTATTCTATCCAGTTTGTCTTCTGCTCTCTGATTGGGCTCTATTGCTCAGTGCTACAAATTTAAAAGTACCCCCTGGCAAAAACAAGGTTGATGTGGAGCTCACTTTATGCTTCTCTTCTCTCAAGGATCACATCCCTGTACTGAGTATTGTCCAATGCCTGAAAACAACTGCTTGAAGTATTTTTTAAAAATATATATTTTATTGATTTTTTTACAGAGAAGGATAGGGAGTTAGAAACATCGATGAGAGAGGAACATCGATCAGCTGCCTCCTGCACACCCCCCACTGAGGATGTGCCCGCAACCAAAGTACATGCCCTTGGCCGGAATCGAACCTGGGACCCTTGAGTCCACAGGCCGATGCTTTATCCACTGTGCCCAACCGGCTAGGGCTGCTTGATGTATTTTAAAGTTGTCCATGGCAGGCAGGTAAGTCTAATAAATTTTACTCAATCATGGCCATAACCAGAAGTTATGGTCTCACTTAAAAAGTCGTTTCTTTAATTAGAATGAATTTATTTTGTTCTAGATATAATAGGATTTTAAACTCTATCTTTAAAAGTCTGAGCTATTTCAAGGTCTAATTCCCAAAAGATGTCCTAGAGAAAGAATTTCTGAAATGAAGATACATGCAGAGGTTTTTAATTATCCTGGAGTTTCCTTTACTAATCATATGTACCCTTCTCTAATAAAGAAGGTGAACAATTCCCTAAGGAAAGTAGTCATTGTTAAACATCTTTATATGGAAAAGTTAAATACGTACAGTAAACCAGTGCCTCCCAATCCTTTTTAGATAATGGCACACATATAAAATGACAATATTTTGATGACATACTGCTGAAGGCCAAACACTGTTAGAGGTCATCAGCCCAGAGGGGGAGTCCAACCACCTAAAGCCCTTCCCATTCACCTTGAAGAGCTGAGGGGATCACGGTCCTACACTCCTATAAGCCACTCCTAGCACATGGGTTAGGAAATGCTACAGGAGTAACCTTTGAGTCCAAATGTCACTAACGAAGAAATAAAGGGGGGGGGACTGAAACCAGAAAATCTCAGACCCCAGAAAGACAACAGAGCTTTCTTCCACAGGTGTTAGGAGAGGCAGGCAAGCAGGAATCAGGAAGGCCTGAATGGATTTTAACAGACCATACAGACCAAATTTCTCAAAAGGCCTCAGTGTTCATACTGTTTCCCACTCAAAAAAAGATGCTTCTATCTGGAGCCTCTTCAGAGAACAGCACCCAACAGATATTGCCATATTAGCTCAACTCCAAGTTCACCATTCATATTGGGCATCTCCTGGAATTGTGGGACACGGCCATATTGTTTGTAGACAA
Source organism: Murina feae (assembly GCA_004026665.1). Lineage (NCBI taxonomy): Eukaryota > Metazoa > Chordata > Mammalia > Chiroptera > Vespertilionidae > Murina > Murina feae. The sequence goes on from PVJC01002982.1 coordinate 60,732, forward strand.
CAATAGATAAGAATGCTTACTCATTTCATTATCTCATTTGCAGCTTAAACAAGCTTAAGTCTCAGGAAATGTTTTTGCTTCTAGACTTTCTATAATAATAGAATGAAAGACTTTCTACCCCCATTAAATCACTTCAAAAATCAGTGAGCATGAGAAAAGGAAGTGTTTGTCAAGAGGGCCTTTCCTGTGTATTTATAATCTGGCTTAAGCATGACAAGAGACAATAACATATGAGAGCATGGAAACAAATCACACACAAAATGCAAATCATTAAGGCAGTGCTTTTACATTTTTGTCCATTTAAACAATCAATTACATGAAGTTATGGAACAACGTTTTCAGAGAAACTTCTCATTTTTTACTTGTTAGGTTATTTACATTCAGGTGACCACTTAATGTTAAATTTTAAAAGCTGTTTGTAATGGCATTTTCAGTTCACAGTTTACTTCTCAAGGATGTATATATATATCCTATGGCTGAATTTTCATTTTCATTTATGTTTAGAGAATTGTGTTGATACTGTATCCAAATACATGCTTTTCTTCCATTAAAGGGATAGTAAATATAATAAATTATTTTGCTTCATTGACAAAGACACTGGAAATTATAAAGCATCTTTCATTCTTTTTAACAGACTTTCTTGGCTCCTGCACCACCTCTAAGAGACACAAAGAAGGTAGTGAGGGTGAGGGTGAGTGTAGGGAAGTATCTTTATTTCACAGATAAGCACAGGAAAGGAATAATAGGTGAAGGGCATAGCCATGATCATTATGAAGGTCAAAAACATCCAAGCTGCAGCTGCTATTGGTAAATTCCTAAATTATTACTTTCTATCTCTATTCTTTACCAGAAAAATCTATATTTAAATGTTTCTATTATGAAAATATTCTTTGGCATAAAAAATTTTTAGAGTCTTTTTCTCTATACTCAGCAAATTTAATTTTTAGGTTGGTGCAGTTAAAAAAATAAAATAAAATCCCCAGGTCCTCAGGCTGCTCAACAGGGTCTAGGTCTGACTGATGAAGCATAGCTGCATTTGTTTGCTATCTGGTGGGAGAAGGGGCACAGGGACAAGTGGTGGGGGGGCAGGAAAAGGTGCTGATATGGGAGATTCATGGTCTTATATTCCACAGGAAATTCCCAGGAAGGCTGAGAACAAAACCAAGGTCCTTGAAATTCATGCAATTACATGTCAGGCAATTATTTACTAAATACTAGGGCTCAGATGGCCTTGTAAGAAAAACAGACCAATCAACAACATTCTCTTAAAACTATATTTACAGAGCAAAAGTCCTTAATTTTGCCAAAATCCAAATCAGTAATATTTTCTTTCATATATTGTGCCTTTGGTGTCATGTTTACAACTCTCTCCTCCTATGCATTCATAAATAACTTTCTATGTTATGTTTTACATGTAGATCTATGGTTCATTTTGCATTAAATTTTGTATCATGTGTTAGGTTTAGGTTAGGGTTCACTTTTTTTGCCTATGGATACCCAATTGCACCAAAACCAATTTTTGAAAAGGTTATCCTTCCCTGTTTTCTTTTGCACCTTTGTTGAGAATCTATAGGCTATATTTCTATGGGTCTGTTTCTAGACATTCTATTTCAGGGGCCAGTAAGGTAAAACCCTTGGGCCAAATCTGGCCTGCTATCTATTTCTGTACAGCCTACAAGCTAAGAATAGTTTTTACATTTTTCAATGGTTGTGAAAAATCAAAAGAATAATATCTCCAGAAATGTGAAAATTATTCTAAATTCAAATCTGAATGTCTATAAATAAAGTTTTATTGGAACACAGCCATGTCCATTCATTTATATCTATAACTGCTTTTGCATAGTTGCAACAGAGACTGTATGACCCATGAAGCCTAAAATATTTACTCTCTGGCTCTTTACAGAAAAGGTTTGCCAAGCCCTGGTCTAGGATATGAGGATTATTATGCAACATCCATGCAAGACCTCAGAGGCTCTCTGAATGCCACTATAAAAAAATACTGTAAGGACAGAAGCTTTAAATAGAACCTCTGAAAGCCCTAAGGAAGGCAGAAAAGGAATGCATTTAATAGCCAACTGCCCTTCCCAACTAGGGCTACAATATAAAAGCCTTAAGTAAAACTATTCTTAAAAGGTTGAATTTTACTGTACTATACAGTTAACTATAAAACAGGGGAAATTTAAGTCTAATTTATTTTTAATGGCATTTTTTTCTTACATGTCTCCATGAATCATAAACTATGAAAAAATATTTCAAATGTGAAAGATGATAATTTAATATCATGAATATAAGGTACTTTTATAAAAATCTATTGGAAATTTTCAAGTTGAGTAATAAATTTTTTAATAGTGTGGACATCAGGGGATGAGAAGAGATTAACCAAAGAACGTATATGCATATATGCATAACCCATGAACACAGACAATAGTGTGGGGAAGGTCTGGGGTGGGATGGGGGTTGGGCGGAGGGAGCAGAAAGAGGGAAAACGGGAGCCATCTGTAATACTGTCAACAATAAAAAAGGAAAGAAAAAATGTGAATACCTATCAGATTAGCAGAGATTAGAAAAAATGACAACATGCAGGGATAACAAGGACAGGAGAATATAACTGCATATACTTCTGTGGGGAGACTAAATTGTCACAATCATTCATAACATCACTTAAATGCTTTTAAAAGCACTGGGGTAGCATTACATTTAGCAACTTATCATCAGGAAATAATAACTGCTAACAATTAGACAACATTTACTATGAGACAAGCATTCTAAGTGCTTTATCTACTTTAACTTGTTTAATCTTTACAACACCGGGAGGTAGGCACTATCATCATCCCCATTTCACAGATGTAAAAACTGAGGCACTGAGAGATTGAGCAACTTGCTCCAGCTTACACAAATAATAGAAGATGGCAAACATAATTAATATGCACGAGGATTTATAAACAAGATGGTGACTAGATACAACATTGTCTAAAATAGGGAGAAACCAGAAACAGGCTATATATAAGAGGGATTGTGCTATTTCATACATTAGAATGCTAATGAAGCATTTAACCATGTGGCTAAAGATAGGCATGATATATTTTGGATAAGAGAGCTAATAAATAGTGTATGATATGATCATATTTTATTTTGAAGTGGTGTGTGTGTGCGTGTGTGTAAAAAGTCTGGAAGAATATAGCTCGAATATTTAGAGAGGTATCTAAAGGTGGTGAGGTCACAGGTGACTTAGACTTTTCTCCTTCTCTGTATCTGTTTTGTTATAATTTTTTCTTCAAGAGTAAGTATTATTTCTATAATTGTAAAATATTACTTAAAAGTGCATCCCATGCCACTTGCCATCTCAGAAACTGTATTTTAATAAAATGCAAATTTGAATGTAAAAACTTTGAGATACTTTAATAAGACTGGGACTGTACAACTATAATAAATTACTTTAATCCTAATAGAAGTTAAATAATGAAGAGGAAGTTCAGCGAAAGTACTGGCCTTAATTTCAGGACAGTTCAAGTACCAAGAGAGAACTTCCAGTCGCTCAACATTTGTCTGTTCTTCTTCCTACAATAATTTATCACAGCAATAACTATCAGTTGACTTTTACATTTCTAAAGCTGCACTATCTCATTTAATCCTCACAACAGCCCCCTCAGAGTAATACAAATAGAAAGGCTAGAAATAGAAAACAGAAGAAAAGAAAGCTTCTCTAATTTTGTATGGCACCTGCAGATTTTCTCTGTGTGGCAGGAAAAAAGTATCCCAAGATGCTGTTACAAGGCTTACTGATGTACTGCCACTAAAGAATAGCACTCTGGAGAGAGATGACAATTAGGATGAACAAACACAGGGTCCCTTTTGACAGCTTTATAGAATTTGTGGTGGCTCACAAAACTGGGAATTTGCAGCAACTGTAACTCATCTATCTGAAAAACCTATAATCATCACCATCAAAATTTGGGGCTGGCATTGTTTTTACTGTCTACTGGTAAATTAAAGAGAAGAGTTCTCCTCTCTCAAGTCTTACGTTTCTCATCCTCACCTAATTTAAAACTATGCGTTTGGGAGGATACACAAGTTCATTGAGGAAGTTTTGATCAAATACACTATGGTGTGAGATTCTTCTCAATCGTCCCACCGGCCTGGTGACTTGAAAGTTGAAGACAAAACAGCAAACTGTATTCCTTGAGATTGCTAATGCTCCTAAGAGGAGACATGCCATGACTTCCACCTTGAGAAAGGACACATGCAGTCTAACAAGACAGACCATATTGTAAGAAATACATCCTAAGACATAAACGACTCATTTGCTGAACACTGATATTTTTCAAGTGTGTATAAACCCAAATGACCCCAGACCTATGCTTCACTTCTTCATTCCCTCATAAAACATGTCCTTCTAATGGGTCTGTCAGGGTGTCATCATTTGCAGGGTGGCACCTGCTAATTTACTCCTCCACCCTTGAAACCACATTGAATTCCAGCATTTGAGCTCTGCTAAAAGCTTGGGCAGCTGAGAGAGAAAGGGTCAAGGCTAGCAATCTATTTAGCTGATCGGCTCTCTTATACAAAGCTGAGAGCCTTTCTTGAAATTCCTAAAGACACCTCTCTTCGAAGAAACATTCTTACTTCCTGTGGGGCGGGAAGCACAAAAGTCTGAAAACATTTTTCTCATGAATAAATGTTTCAATAAATGAATGAATAGGAGGGAGGTAGGAGGGGAAAATAAACAGAACCAACAATAGAACATAAAATCACAGAATAACTTAGGAAGGAGCTTAGGATTCCTGCCTTTAAAAAAATGGTAAAAGCAAGCAGAAAACTCAGTGGCACATGGGATCAGAAGAAAAGAGGAAGGCAAACTACACTGGGCATTGGAAGAAAGCAGAAGAAAGAAATAGAATGAGAGGGTTTCAGGCATAAAAAGAACCAACATTGGCCCTGAGTTGAGCTCATCATTTCCTCTGCACTGACTATTATCTCATTTATGTTGCGGTGACAATGGAATCAGAAAGTCATGGATGATCCTGACCATAAGAGATCAGAAATGTGGACACCAAAATGCAAGCATCAGAAACAAATGGATGGGGTAATGGCGTGGCGATACTGTTTTCCTGATAAAATAGTGATAATGTCATTAATTTAGAAAGAAAATCCCACAGGCCCTTGCCCTAGATATTTGGCAACAATGGGTGACTCAATGAGTCACCTCAGGAGTGACTGAGCCTTTCCTACCACAAGCATCTGACTGCCCATCTCCCCCGCCCCACACTCCCCCGCAAGGAAGTTTGGACAGTACTGCCCTGCCCTGCCCAGCTCCCAGGTTCTAAGTTCAGGGTTAGTTCAGCCACACCTTTGCTCTGGCTCTGTCACTGACTTGCTGTGAGAACCTTGGGAAAGTCACTGTCACATCTGGGCCTCTGTTTCTCCTTTGTAATCTGGACACATCACCCATGATGACACCTAACTCCCAGAGCTGCTGTGAAGCTGAGCTGGGGAGAGACTCAAGAGGAAAAAGGAGTGGTGATGAAGGGTCCTGGTCTCTTGCTGCCAGTGGCCCAGAGGGTCCTGCACTAGGAACTTGCAGTCGTGCAGGTAGATTGAGCTATTGTTATTTTTTAAAGTATTTGTTATTGGTTTCAGAGAGGAAGGGAGAGGGAGAAAAGAGATAGAAACATCTATGACAGAAAACCATCCACGCTCAACCCCGGAGCCACACCACAGGACAGATTGAGCCATTATTAAGTTAAATGCTCAACTGCTGTCTGGGAAGGAAGGGAGAAAAACACATTGAGGTAGAGGAGGCTGGGGTAATTAGTACTCAGTCCTAACTCTGCCCTCACCACAGGGCTAACTCCAAACATTTGGGCTCCCTGGTTTGAGACATCCCTAGACAAAGGTGAAACTCCCAGTTTGTTTTTTGTGTGGTAGTTCCCTTATACTTCTACCTGTTTCTAATCCTCAGGGTTCCCTCTTTCTTTGGGGTGCATTTATCACCCCAAACATCAACACTCTTTCCCCTTCCCTCCATCTCCACTGCTCCATGATTTTAGCCAATAAAATTATCCTTCTTAGTGTTGACATCGCTGCTGTTAAGTAGGCGTATACCCATGGAGAAACGAGTTGTGTCTGCTTTAGTGAGGGTCAAAGACACAGCTACAGAGGGGACCCTTTTTATAAGAAATAGCTAAAGATCCTTATTTACAAACAGATCACATGGGAAGCCCTTCCTCCCAGACTGGAGAGGGAAGTAGCTGGGAGGAAAAGACCATCACTCTGAGGCCATGAGGCTGTAGGCCAAGGGCAAAACACTGTCCCTCTCCACAGCTGGGCTCACTCAGCCCTAGGTGGCAGTGGCTAGGGCAAGGAGCACCCTTCAGTGGTGGCCATTATCACAGCTGGGCCCAGCCTGACCCTGCCAGGCTACTCTCAGTCCTTCTCCAGAGAGCTTCTCTGGTTGGAAACAGTCCCAGAGACTTCTGAATCCTTTCAGCCACACTCTGGGCACAATCAGGAAGGCAGGGATGGGGGCGGCAGGAACACAGATGAAGGAGCTATTTTTGAGTGACTGGAAATAAAAGCTAAACACAGGTGTGTTCTTCACAAGTGGAAACGTTCCCAAATCCACAAGAATTCTTTATAAATAAACTAAAAAACAAACCAGTTGAGTTGCCACATTTCATCCTAGTTTCCAGGGACACACACAAATAGTCCGAGTCTTTGCACATTATCGCAGGAATCACAGAGGGCTTATGGACACTTCCACTGAAGGTGTCTGACTCATTTTCTAGAAAGCTACAGGGCTAAAAATTAGCACAGAACCTGCCCTGTGACACCAGTGACAACACAGAAAAGCAAGGCAATGGGCAACCACCTTAACTGACTATGAAAGGAAAATACAATGGAATTTGGGGTAAATCGAGAAACTTTAGAGCAAAAGCAATCGATTCAGAGAGCAGTAATTCAGGTCTTTCATTTCAACTTATCTATAATAATCTATAATAATAAAAGCATAATATGCTAATTGGACCGGATGTCCTTCTGGATGAAGCTGGGGCTGCAGCCACAGCTGCGAGGGACAGATCCAGGCAGTGGCTGTGAAGGCCTACTCTTCCATGAATTTCATGCATCGGGGCTCTAGTATGCACAATAAAGATGCATATCAAAATGCATGTTGAACAAATGGTGAAGCTGTTCACTTTACAATATCAATGGCACACAATCATCTATATGAACTCGAGTGATTCCTTAACTCAGAGGAAGATTTAAAAATTGTCTATAAAGTCAGCAGGGTTTGATAGACTCAGACTCCATTTCTCCCACTTTCAGCAGGCAAATTATTTATGGCCCATTTTTTTCCTCCAAATTCTTATTGAAATCTCACCCATTGAGAATTCTCAACTATTTCAGGTAGATTTTTTACCATTGTTACCTACTTCATGTCATGGCATTCCAGCCCTGGCAGCAAACTAGGCCCAGACACAAGAGCCCTTTCACTCCTATTTCTAGGTCAGAGAAAGAGCAGCTGGAGTTGAAATGACAATTCCTAGGATTATAGGTACCACTCATTGGTGGACCTCTCCCCTGTGAGAGGCACTTTATACCCAGCATCTTAGTAAATCCTCATGGCAGCCCTGTGAGGCCAGCTTTATAGATGAGAAAACTGATGCTCAGAGGGGTTAAGTGACATTCCCAAAGGCCCATAGCCAGGAGTGGTGTTGCTGGGATTCCAAGCCCAGTTTTTCTGAGCCGGTGGCCTAGGTGGCACTTATCAGTTTAGCATGCTGCTGTCAACCAACTGGAATTCTAGGTCATTCATGGAAATAAAAGTTAAAACCTAGAGGAGCACAGGATATGTCAAGAGACCTGATGTCACAGACCATCTAATCTAATAAAAGTAATATGCAAATTAACCCTCACTCCGTCACACCCAAACCATGCCCATCAGCCAAGCCACGCCCACCGGCCAATCAGAGTGACTGTATACAAATTAACCCATCAAGGATGGTGGTTAATTTGCATACACAGGTGAGCAAAGACTAAAGACTGCATAGAAGGAAGCCAAGTGCTGCAGAAGGGAGCCAAGCGGTGGAGAAGGGAACTGAGCCGAGGCAGAGGGGACGGTTAAGAAGGGAGGGAGAAGGGAGGGAGGGAGCCGAGGAGGCAGAGACCAGAGTCAGAGTCAGAGCCGAGGCGGGCTTCCCTCCCTTCTCTGCTTAGCTCTGGCTCAGGGAGCCCTATTCTTGCAGGAATCTTCCTGCAACGGGCTACTAGTACAAAATAATGATAAAAACAAAATGATAGAGTGCAAAGGACTTTTTTAAAGCAACGAGCTCACAATGGGCCTGAGCGCATGATACAGCATGAGTTAAGACTGCTGTATCATCAGCTATTGAACAACCAGCTAAATGGGCAGGCAGAGGTGATCCAGGCAGCAGGAACATGGTCTGGGTCAAGTTAGGAAGGACACACAAGCAAGATGGGAACATCCCAGGAGAGTTTGTTCATGTAGAACAGTGACATAAACCAATGCTAAAAGCCCAGACTGAGGCCAGACAGACTGGGACAATGAATACAGGATAATCGAGTTGGATTTTTTTTTAAAAGGAAAGTTACTAAACACTTTCACTGGAGCACAGGGGTTCTATGAGATGTTAAGAAGAAGGGGCTGGATGCTAGGGATGAAGTGTCCCTCCACCTTTGGCCACCTCAGTGCTCTCCACCAGAGCAGGTGCTGTGGGGGGTGCTGGGGGGAGGGAGGAGGTCCAGGGAGGAGCAGCCTCCATCCAGCCTGGGCCTGGCTCTACCACAGATAGGAAGTGGCAGAGACACAGGAGGGCAGAATCTCTAGGTTCTGGTGCTGCTGTTCTGGGGCGGGGGGGGGAAGAGTCAAAATAACATGGACACTCTAGGCCTGAGGAACAGAATCAGTGTGCAAGCCAGGTGAAGGGCCAAGTATATGGCTGAGGGCAAGGCCATGTTCTGCAAATGTCATAATGATATCTGAAAGCTGCTTCACAGTTTCCAAACTGCTTCCTAATACATTAAGCTATGAAACCAGGGAAACTGGGTGCAAGCTTTGGACACTCTTGCCAGCAGCCTTCCACTCGTGCCCATTCCTTTCTCTGTCCTGTGTGAATGGGACCAGGAGAGAGTCCCTTTCCCTTTCTGACTAAGCTCTTCAGAAAAACCTGATTCTTTTTATCAGACTGAATTTCAGGCCGGGAGGAAGGAAGGAAACAATCGAGATGAATGTGCTCTCATCATATGTAATCAAATGCCAAGGCCTGGAATAGGATATGTTAAGGTAGGAATAGATGTGCTCAGATAAAGGACTATCCATGGGTTTTTTTTCTTCACCCAAAACCTTATTAAATATTACTGGTACATCTGGAATTCAATTAAAATGAGGCTGCCCCCTTCAAACAAAAACAGGAATATGAGCCCCCCCCCCCCTCAATCAAGAATGGCAGTTACTGAATTCTCTGCTTGCTTTACCATCACAGGGGAAAGTGTTCTCACCCTTTTCTGTATTTATGTTGTATCAAAGTATTTGTATTATGCTTTACACCCACTTAACAATTTCCCTATCCCGAAGTGTCCCATGAATAAGAAGCAGCCCAGAGGAGACACAGTCTAGGGGCCACGGGAAGGGTGGTAAAGAAAGAGAACCACTCGACCTCCTTGGCAGAAAGGAACAAGAGGGCAGCATTTCCCCTCCTCTGATTTCCTCCTGCCATGGCAAACACCAACCACCAACAGAGATGCACTGAAATAAGTTTAGGGGAGGCTATTTTATAGGTGAAATGATGGACAAGTTCTTGGGTGATCATCAAAGCAGGGAATAGTTTGCTATTCCCAAAAGGTTCCTGTCCTTAACATTGTCTAGCATACCACTTTCACATGGAGTGGGTGACGGGGCCAGTTCTCTCCCTAAAATAATTTGACTTTTGGCAAGCTACTTAAGGTCTGTGTCAATAGCTGCCTGGCATTGTTGATTCAGGCTCTTTGTTAAATCCTCACCCAAGGATAGTTTTTTAAAATTATTTTAAAGGCAGAGGAAGGGAGAATAGGAGAGAGAGAGAGAGAGAGAGAGAGAGAGAGAGAGAGAGAGAGAGAGAGAGAGAGAGAGAATTATCAGTTGCCTCCTGTATATATCTACCTTGACCGAGAATTGAACCCACAACCTTTTGGTATACAGGACAATGTTTCAACTAACTGAGCCACCCAGTCAGGGCATGGCTCCGGCTCTTAAACACACAGCCTCTATAGCCATTTCTTAAAGGTAACTTCCTTGATTATAAAGGTAAATCAAACATCATGCTTTGGACACCCTTAGGGAAATCGGAGGGGGGGGGCAGGAAATACCTTGGTCCACTTCCTCTCAGTAATAGCCAGAGGCTGTGGACGCAGGGCCTATTCCCATGCTGGCCCCCTGTTCCCTCTCCCCTCTCCCTGCACCCTCCATTCCTCAGTTTTGCCAGTGTTCTCAGGCCCGCATGAGTGCAGACAGCCATGATGCCTGTGCTAAGGGAATTATGTGTTCCCTGCCCCTCACCTGCACATAAGAGTAAAACCACCAATATATCTTAAAGATGGTTCAGTTTTTCATCGTGATTGACTATCACAAAATTTCTGTGCCTCAGAGGAAAGGCTTAAATAACCTATCTTTCAACCATCTGCTTGGTGAGTAACATTGCATGAAAGCATAAACAGTACGTGGTCCAAGCCCTGTGAAGCTGCATCACTTCATACAGATTTTATAGCCTTCAATATGTTTACAAGCCTCTGCCCGTAATGGTAATAAAATCGTTCAACCTTCTTAGCCCAAACAAAGCAGGCAAAATTCTCTCAGGCATGCTACCTGTCTTTGATCTGAACAGTAAACATTCTTTAAGTATTTCCTGCCTGTGAGGCATGACCTGCTTTTTGAAAGTGTCTACTTGGACACACCATGACCCAGAGCTTTGCAGCTAGGGCCACTGTGCAGTCTGGGCCGTCCAGCCATGCAGGCCGCCTTCTGGGTTAGCCTTTCTGGGACAGACGTTTTCTGCCGAGCCATACAAATCCACACCTGGCTCTCAGGCAAACAGAATTTAGTTGATTTTTAAATTCCTTCATTCACCTGGATACACTGGGCTTTGCCCGATCCAGAAAAAAAAAGACGCAAGAGTCTTCCTGAGGAGTTCAGGACCATGAATACCTCAAGTTTCAAGGGCTAAAAACAAAGCTTATCCTATCCAGTCAATACTTCAAAGCAGTTCACAGTTTAGAAGGCAGGAGGGAGCCTTTGTTTACCTTATTGATGAGAGTGACTATATCTCCTTCTTTGATTGTCAATTCATCATCATTCTGTGCCTCATATGGAAATATTACTTTGCAATAATCCTTGGCTGTAAGAAGAAAAGAAAACACAATCTTTAAAATGCTTTATCTAATGAGCTGGCCCAGGAGAAGATAGTCTCCATCACATTAATTTCAGGGAAGAGCACACTTACAAGATAGGCTATAACCACTGCATAAAGGGTCACCCTCAGAAAACTACTGAAGATGGCTCATTTTGGGCTCATGCTTATTTATTCTCTTCATTTTTTCCTCTTACAAATTATATGACGTCATGAAATGCCATTGACTGCTTTGCTTATTTCAGGCAGAAAAGCAAAAAGGTTTCCTTGGGCCCAAGAAAATATACCATTTTTATATACTGTTTGGATGCTTGCATAAGCAGATATAATCTACAAAAGAGCAAAAAGCTTAAATTTTGCCCTTACCATCTCCTTCCGCACATTGATAAATCAGAAACAGGGTATTTTTATATGTTACAAAGCTGACATGGTACTCAAAGCAATGAAAAAGGCTCATTATGGAACATCTGAAGAGATTGATGTTGATATATTTATATGTAAACATGTGTCAATCACAAATAGCCAACAAATACTGACCAAATGTTCTTTACACACACATGTACCATGGCATCTCTGTTGGAACCTGCCTGTTTATAGATGGGGCTGTTCACCAGTGAGGGTATACAGCAGCCCTTGCCAAAGAGGGAAAGACACAAAGGCTACTCAAAATCAGTTCAAGTATGTCCTGAATTCTAGGCCTTTGAAATTCTGTCTGATGTGAAATCTCTATTTACACAAAAGCACTAATTCTAAAGACTAAATACATTTGTAAGGTTTTTGGGAAATTAAGACTTAGAAAATTGGGGTTTGATGACTCAGACAGAATGTAGAATAAAAAATTCAAGAGAATTTGTGTCTACTGGGATAGGCATTTATTATTCTACATCAAAGTCAATAATCCTAATGGTTTTAAATAGCCTTAGAGCCTGGCCAGCATGGCTCAGTAGTTGAGCATCTACCTTTGAACTAAGAGATCATGGTTTGATTCCTGGTCAGGGCACATGCCTAGGTTGCAGGCTTGATCCCCAGTGTGGGGCGTGCAGGAGGCAGCCGATCAATATTCTCTCTAATTGATGTTTCTAGCTCTCTCTTCCTCTCCCTTCCTCTCTGAAATCAATACTATATATATATATCCTTAGATATTTCCCTAAAATTAGTCTAGTTCTTGCAGACAGATCACCTGGAGCAACATCTTAACTAATAAAAGTGTAATATTGAAATTAACCATTTCTCCGGGACAGGGTAAGCCACACCCATCAGCCAATCAGAGCGGCTGTATGCAAATTAGCCCAGCCAACATGGAGGCCGCCACTCACGGACCTGAGTAAACAGCAGCTTCCATTGCAGCAGGAGTGAAAGTGAAACTGCGCCCGCTCCGCTCTGCTTACCCTCAAGCAAAACACACGTTTGCAACATAATAACAATCATAGATTCCTCCTGAGCTGAAGGAAACAGCAGGCTGGGCCTTACCACTAAGTAACATTGTGTCATTATAAAAGGCGAGGTGAGGTGAAGCAGAGAGGAGGTTTCGTTACATGTCTAGGCCCCAGCTTAAAAGAACAGCATCAATTATAGAAGATAAACAAACCCCAGAAACCTGCGTCCAGCCAGACTTGCTGGGACATTGGGTCAATGGAAGCTGTGGGCAGCCTTAAAGCCTTAAAGCGCCAATCAGCCCTTCACCCACGCTGGTCACAACCCAATGGGGTGAGGGTTCCCTCTCGGGGGTTTGGCCAGCCTGCAGACAGCCATCAGCCCCTCACCCAGCCTGGTCAGGCACCCCAGCAGGTGGACATCCCCAGAGGGGTCCCAGACTGTGAGAGGGCACAGGCCGGGCTGAGGGACCTCCCGAGTGCACAGAGCGGCTGCAGGGCGGAACAGCGCAGGACCCAGGACCCGTGAGTGGGAAAGAGGCTGCAGGGTTGGTGGCCTGCTTGGCGGCTCCTCAGGCCCTTTGAGGGACACCAGGGAGCGGGTAAGAGGTAGCGGGGGGTCGGTGGCCTGCTTGGCGGCTGCCC